>JAUIMM010003495.1:0-63743 GCA_031769625.1 Taudactylus pleione
AGTCGTATCCGAGTCAGACTCGACTTTTCCCGCCTGACTCGGATCTGAAATCGAGGCAAAACGTCATCATCCCGTCTTCCGGATCTCGCGGGTTTTGGATTCTATAAAAGGTACCCGCGTCAGCGCCATTTCTCACTCCGGCTGTGGACAGTGAAGAGGGAGGGTGGGAGCTAGGGCTGGCTGGGCTGTGTTGTGCTGCTGTTGTCCATAGGGGCTGTGACCACTCAGTCCATAGGGGCTGACTGGGCTGTGTTGTGCTGCTGTCATAGGGGCTGGCTGGGCTGTGTTGTGCAGTCAGTTGCAGTCATAGGGGCTGTGTCCACTCCAAAGTCTATAGGGGCTGGCTGGACTGTGTTGTGCAGTGTCCCATAAAGGCTGTAGTCCTAGAGGGGTGCTGTAGTGTTGTCCAGGGGTTGATCTGTCCATCAGGGGTGCTCCCCCAAAGTGCACTTTTTTTTTGTGTGTTTGTGAATTGTGTGCGCAGTAGCCGCACGTGCATCAACAAAGTAACGCCAAGCGTGCGCCTGTGTCATAAGTGAAGGGCCGGCTGGCTCGTCTGTTAAAGGGTGGTGTAATTCCCAAAGTGCACTCCAAACAAAATAAAAAATTATTTTCTGTGTTTGTGAATTGTGTGCACTGTGGCCACACGTGCATCAACAAAGGAGCAGCACCAAGCGTGCGCCTGTGTCATAAGTAAAGGGCCGGTTGGCTCGTCCATTAAAGGGTGCTGTAACCCCCAAAGTGCACTCCAAAAAATATTTTTTTTTTTCTGTGTTTGTGAATTGTGTGCAGTATACGTGCATCCTCAAATCAGCAGCGCCAAGCGTGCGTCTGTCTGTTAAAGGGTGGTGTAACCCCCAAAGTGCACTCCAAACAAAATAAAAAATTATTTTCTGTGTTTGTGAATTGTGTGCACTGTGGCCGCACGTGCATCAACAAAGTAGCGCCAAGCGTGCGCCTGTGTCATAAGTAAAGGGCCGGCTGGCTCGTCTGTTAAAGGGTGGTGTAACCCCAAAAGTGCACTCCAAACAAAATAAAAAATTGTTTTCTGTGTTTGTGAATTGTGTGCACTGTACGTGCATCCTCAAAGCAGCAGCGCCAAGCATGCGTCTGTCTGTTAAAGGGTGGTGTAATCCCTAAAGTGCACTCCAACAAAAATAAAAACATTTTCTTCTGTGTTTGTGAATTGTCTGCACTGTACGTGCATCCTCAAAGCAGCAGCGCCAAGCGTGCGTCTCTCTGCTAAAGGGTGGTGTAACCCCAAAAGTGCACTCCAAACAAAATAAAAAATTATTTTCTGTGTTTGTGAATTGTATGCACTGTACGTGCATCCTCAAAGCAGCAGCGCCAAGCATGCGTCTGTCTGTTAAAGGGTGGTGTAATCCCAAAAGTGCACTCCAAACAAAATAAAAAATTATTTTCTGTGTTTGTGAATTGTATGCACTGTACGTGCATCCTCAAAGCAGCAGCGCCAAGTGTGCGTCTGTCTGTTAAAGGGTGGTGTAACCCTCAAAGCGCGCTCCACAAAAAATAAAAAATTCTTTTTTTTCTGTCTTTGTGAATTGCACATGCATCAACAAAGGAGCAGCGCCAAGTGTGCGCCTGTGTCCCATAAGTAAAGAGCCGGCAGGCTCATTTCTTAAAGGGTGGTGTAACTCACAAAGTGCACTAGTCTCCAACAAAAAAAAATATTTTCTGTGTTTGTGTGCGCCTTAGCCGCACGTATATATCAATATAACATAAATGCAGGACCAAACTTTCTCCGATAAAAATAAAATAGGGAGAGATCAAGAACCACTTCCTCCTAGTACTGAAGCTGCTGCCACTAGTCATGACATAGACGATAACATGCCATCAACGTCGTCTGCCAAGGCCGATGCCCAATGTCATAGTAGAGGGCATATACAATCCCAAATGACAAAGTTCAGGAAAATGACCTTAAAAAAAACATTTAAATCATGTGAGGAGAAACGTAAACTTGCCAATATGCCATTTACGACACGGAGTGGCAAGGAACGGCTAAGGTCTTTCCCTATGTTCATGACTAGTGGTTCAGCTTCACATGAAGATGGAAGCCCTCCTCCCGCTAAAAAAATCAAATGAGTTAAGCTGGCAAAAGCACAGCGAAGAACTGTGCGTTCTAAGATATCACAAATCCCCAAGGAGAGTCCAAGTGTGGTGGCGGTTGCGATGCCTGACCTTCCCAGCACTGGACGGGAAGAGGTGGCTCTTTCCACCATTTGCACGCCCCCTGCAAGTGCTGAAAGGAGCACCCACAGTCCACTTGCTGATAAGCAAATTGAAGATGTCACTGTTGAAGTACAACAGGATGAGGATACTGGTGTAGCTGGCGCTGAGGAGGAAGTTGGCAAGGAGGATTCTGATGGTGATGTGGTTTGTTTAAATCAGGCTCCGGGGGAGACAGTTGTTGTCCGTGGGATGAAAAAGCCCATCACGGTCATGCCTGGGCAGAAGACCAAACATTCCACCTCTTTGGTCTGGCAATATTTCTATCCAAATCCGGACAACAACTGTCTTGCCATATGTACCATATGTAAAGGTGAAATAAGTAGGGGTAGGGACGTTAACCACCTAGGAACATCCTCCCTTATACGTCACCTGCAGCGTGTTCATAAAAAGTTATTGTCAAGTTCCGTAACTTTGGCTAAGACCGTAAGCAGTCCAGGGACACCTAAATCCCTTTGTCCTGTTGTATCCAAGCGCCTGCAAACCACACCATCAACTCCCTCCTCGTCAATTTCCTCCTTAGTCAGGATCGGAAGTAGTCCTGCAGGCCATGTCACTGGCATGACTGACTCTCCTATACGGGATTCCTCTGGAGGATCCTGCATTGCTATGCCTACTGCTGCCGCTGTTGCTGCTGGGAGTCGTTCATCATCCCAGAGAGGAAGTAGGAACACCACTACTTTTACTAAACAATTGACCCTCCAACAGTCCTTAGCGAGGAGGATGAAGTACGACAGCAGTCATCCTGAAGCAAAATGGATAACTGAGGCCTTGACTGCTATGTTGGTGTTAGACGTGCGTCCGGTATCCGCCATTAGTGCAGTGGGATTTAGACAATTGATGGAGGTAGTGTGTCCCCGGTTCCAAATCCCGTCTAGATTCCACTTCACTAGGCAGGCGATACCGAGACTATACAGAAACGTCAGATAAAGTGTCCTCAGTGTCCTGAAAAATGCGGTTGTACCCAATGTCCACTTAACCACGGACATGTGGACAAGTGGAACAGGGGAGACTAAGGACTATATGACTGTGACAGCCCACTGGGTAGATGTATCACCTTACGCAGCAACAACAGCAGCGTCACCAGTAGCAGCATCTCAGAAACGCCAGCTCGTTCCAAGGCAGGCTACGCTGTGTATCACCGGTTTCAGTAAGAGGCACACCGCCGACAACCTCTTAGAGAAACTGAGGGAAATCATCGCCCAGTGGCTCACTCCACTTAGACTCTCCTGGGGATTTGTGATATCTGACAACGCCACCAATATTGTGCAGGCATTGCATCTGGGCAAATTCCAGCACGTCCCATGTTTTGCTCACACAATAAACTTGGTGGTGCAGAATTTTCTGAAAAGCGACAGGGGCGTGCAGGAGATGCTTTGGGTGGCCCGAAAAATTTCTGGCCACTTTCGCCATTCAGCGACTGCGTGCTGAAGACTGGAGCACCAGCAAACACTCTTAAACCTGCCCCGCCATCACCTGAAGAAAGAGGTTGTGACGTGGTGGAACTCAACCCTCTATATGCTTCAGAGGATGGAGGAGCAGCAAAAGGTCATTCAAGCCTATACATCCACCAATGACATAGGCAAAGGAGGGGTATGCACCTGACTCAAGCGCAGTGGAGAATGATTTCCGTGTTGTGCAAGGTTCTCCAGCCCTTCGAACTTGCCACACGTGAAGTCAGTTCAGACACTGCCAGCTTGTGTCAGGTCATTCCCCTCATCAGGCTTTTGCAAAAGCGGCTGGAGAAAGTGAAGGAGCAGCTAAGACGGAAAGATTCCGCTCGGCATGTGGGACTTGTGGATGAAGCCCTTCATTCGCTTTGCCAGAATTCCAGGGTGGTCAATCTGTTGAAATCAGACCACTACATTTTGGCCACCGTGCTCGATCCTAGGTTTAAAGCCTATGTGGTGTCTCTCTTTCCGGCCGACACAAGCCTGCAGAGCTGCAAAGACCTGCTGGTGAAAACACTGTCAGCTGAAGCGGAGCGTGACACGTCAACAGCTCCTTCTTCATTTTCTCCCACAACTGGGGTAGCCAGGAAAAAACTTGGGTAACCTAAGCAACCCGCTGGCGGTGATGCAGGGCAGGCAGGGCCAAGTTTGGACATCTGGTCCGGACTGAAGGACCTGGCAACAATTTCTGACATGTCTACTGTCACTGCATATGATACTGTCACCATTGACAGAACGGTGGAGGATTACATCAGTGACAGCATCCAAGTAGGCATGTCAGACAGTCCGTACCTGTACTGGCAGGAAAACGAGGCAATTTGGAGGCCTCGTGGTGGTGGATTCCAGCGGGGACGCATTAATACTCTGTGAGGATGAGGATGTACACAACACTGAAGAGGGTGAGGAATCGGTGGATGAGGAGGATGAGGACGACATCTTGCCACCGTAGAGCCAGTTTGTGCAGGGACAGATTAATTGCCAGCTTGTTTTGTGGGGGCCCAAAGGAACCAATAATTTCAGCCACAGTCATGTGGCAGACCCTGGCGCTGAAATGATTGGTTTGCTAAAGTGTGCATGTCCTGTTTATACAACATAAGGGTGGGTGGGAGGACCCAAGGACAATTCCATCTTGCACGTCTTTTTTTTCTTTGCATTATGTACTGTTTGGGGCCTAGTTTTTCAAACTGCCATCCTGTCTGCCACTGCAGTGTCACTCCTAGATGGGCCACGTGTTTGTGCCGCCCACTTGTGTCACTTAGCATAGTCATCCAGCTCCCTCGGTGCAACCTTTTGGACATAAAAACACTATTGTGAGGTATTCAGAATAGACTGGAAATGAGTGGAAATTAAGGTTATTGAGGTTAATAATAGCATAGGAGCAGAAAAACTCACAAATTCTGTGATTTTAGCTGTTTTTATGCTTTTTTTAAAAAAAAATACAGATCCAAAACACAAAACCCAGAACCCAAAACACGGAAGGGTGGTTTTGACAAAACCAATCCAGATCCAAAACACGAAGAAAGATCCATATCCAAAACCAAAACACGAAAAGTGGCCGGTGCACACCCCTATCGTATACCATATCTTATAGTGTGTACTCAGCTTTAGATAGCAAATGATGACACGGGTATCACAAATCTAAAGTGTATCCATCGCCTACAGTAGAACAGGCAGCCATTTTTCATGTTGAAACAATTTGTAGTCTATAAGTTCACTAGAATCTAGTGTGAATACTGGTTCAGATCACAAAACAGCTGACCCCACTGTATTTATAGGCTCCCTTATTTGAATAGTGAGGGAAGGGTTGGGGGTAAAGATACAATATTGGGTGCAGGGTTATGGTTAAGGGTACAGTATTGGGTTAATGGTTGAGGGATAATGACACACTATTGGGTGCACTGTTAGTGGAGTAAGCATATAGCAGTGGGTTCAGGGTTAGGGGGTAAGCGTGGAGTGTGGTGTTAGGAACACTCTGTGTTACTACAGAGGAGAGTGAGGAAAATGAGTTACTACACAGGTGAGTGAGGGGAATGTCAAATGTGTTACTATGCGGTGAAGGAAGGCAATGTGTTACAACATGAGTGAGGGAGGGTAGTGTGTTACTACAGAGATGAGGGAGGGGAAAAAGGGCCTGATTCAGACCCGCTCTCGAGCGCTATGCGCTCGCAAGCTGGTCGATGGTGGCCCAGTGTGCATGCGCGAGACCCGGATAGCGACGGGCAAAGGGGGTGTGCTGTCGATGTTGAGTGACAGCACGCCCCCCTTTGGTGGGCGGGCGGGAGAGTGGCAGCCCAAACGGAGGGGCGGCCCCACTGACATCACCAGTGATGTCAGTGGGAGAGATTTCGGCTCTGTGAGGGCCGAAATCTCTCTGGGGCTTGCGGCAACGAGACCCTACCACAAGGGTCTCGTCGCAAGCCCGATGGTCTTGACCATCGCGACCATCTTCCTGGCCGCTCGCTATAGCTGGCCTCTCGCTATGGTCACCCACAGCTATGCGAGCGGCTAGGAGGCCGCTATAAAAAACAAGAAGGCCGGCCCTGATTCAGAGCGAGCGCTCTGTCAGAGCGTGCGGCTCTGAATCAGGGCCTAAGTTACTACAGGTGTGAGTGAGGGTGATATGTTACTACAGGTGTAAGGGAGGGATTGTATTTCTACATAGGTGAGGGAGGGGAATGTCGAATGTGTTACAACAGGGGAGAGGTAAGGAAATGTGTTACTGCAGAGGTGAGCAAGGATAATATGTTACTACAGAGATGAGGGAGTGGAATGTGTTAGTACACAGGTGAGGGAGGGTAATGCTTTACTACAGCAGTGATGCATTACTATAGAGGTGAAGGATTAATATGTTACTGGTGAGATGAGGTAGAAACATAAACAGTAAATAAATATGGTCTACCTGGGTGAAACTGGGCACATTTGCTAGTATCACATAAATTTAGCAAAGGTTTACCACTTCTATAAAATACCACTTTACCATATTAGCACATATAGCAATCCTGTGCAGAGTCTATCATATGCATTTAAAAGGAATAGCAATGCATTTTGTTTGCCGTGTCGGCATTTCTGGTGAAGAATTGCTGATTATAATTTTTTTTATATATTTTAAAGAAAAATAAAAAGTAAAGACTCTGGAGCATTTGTCACTGTCAGACGTGACGCAAAGTGTAATGTAATAGAGATGACATGGAGGAGAGTGATTTATTGGCTGCGATTTATTGGGGAGGCATTATCATGCACTGATGGCTAGTGTGCGAGATCATTAGAAAACTGTCATAGAATGCTGTAGGTAATATGGGCATCTGCCGGCAGCGCGACAAGTGACACAAACAATCAAATCTGGGAGAGGGGAGGCTGAATATGCCAGTGACAGAAATCTTCACAATTTATTAATCCTTTCGCTACGGGTTCCAGTCGGGATGTAATCAGCATCCCAGCAGACAGGATGCCGACGGTCTAAATACCGGTGCCGGAATTCTGACAGCTCTAAGGCCCACTCGCTCGGCTTGGCTGCCGCAACCACACAAAGTCTTGTTTGGTCCTCCCTGCCCCATGCAGGTATGGACACTGGACTCCTGGCCTGCAGCTTGGCTGCTACAACTTCACACACAGAGATTTGAGGTCCTCCCTGGCCACTTTCAGGTCTGGACACTAGCCTCCAGGCACACTGGGCTCTATAGCTGCCACAGTCCCGTTTAGACTGTCTCCTCTGGCAGCCTGACTGGTCTGGCTACTCAGCCCTTCCTGGGCTCTGTACACAAGGCAGCCCTTAGGTGTATTCACTGTATGGGCGGATACCTCCAGCCCCACACAGTATCCATGGCTCACTATCGCCCTCTATGCTAATACTGTCACAGTAGATATGTTTACTATTCTATCTATACCACCAGAACTAACCTCAGCCTTTTATCCTTTCACCTGAAAAGACTAGAGTGGGGTCACTGGGAAGGTAGCTCGGCGTTACCATGTAGCCTGGTGTTGCCATGTTTCACCCATGATAAGCTGGTGTACAGAAATCATACAGCACAAGAACAATTGGTACAGACAGAATAGGCTGACTGAGAAAGTTTTCTAATGAAGCTGGTCCCATAGGAATTCTCAAATGCAAACGTTTTTATGCTTTTACCGAGCTGTTAACTAAAATGCAATTTACTATTGACATGCTGAGGCTGCTAGTAAACGAACAGCATGTGAGTCACATGTCACCTAGTCTGAAGCTATCAAGGTCATGTTGACTCAGATCTGTGTAGGCAATGTGACATATACTTTAACATTCTGACTGGGAGAGATGCCTTAACACATCATTAAAGACAAATTCTGAATGGTCCTTTATTGCTAGATACAGTACACTGGCTTCCTTTCTCAACAGCTCCCTCTGATTTGTGTTATACAGTACAGAGATGGGTACAATTTGCTAAACAGTGTTGTAGAATGTTCCATGAACTTTGCACATTTCTCCAGCAGATTTTGGGCCTGATTCAGAGATGTACGTCAATCCGACGATGAACGCGCATCTCTGATGCTGAGCGGTCTGCGCCTGTGCAGGACCTGTTCTGTGCATGTGAGCAACGAGTCCTTCGACTTCGCTTGCAGATCTCCCCAAGCGGAGGGGGGCGGAGCGGGGGGGTGTGAGGTGGCGGTGCTGCCGGCTGCTAGCATTACGATGGCAGCTTGCCTGCCATCCCGGTCTTCTGTAGACATGTCTCCAGTGACCGTGGGGACTGCGTGGGAGGAGGTGGCAATGCTGGCAGCAGTCTGGGTCCTCTGCAGACATGTCTCTACTCCAGCGGCGGTGATGGGTACTGTGTGGGGGGCTCCCTTCTGCTCAGCAGCAGTGGCGTATCTATAAGGGGTGCAGCGTGCGCGGGGCACATGGGCCAGGGGGGCCCCGCACCGCACACACTGCATTATTTAAAACTTACCTGTCCGTAGTACCACGGCGGGAGTTTGGGCTGCTCAGAATACCAGAAAATGGCCATCGCGGCCATTTTCCCGGTGTTCTGTGCATGCGCAGAAGACTCAGGGCACTAGACTGTGCCCGGAGTCTACTGCACATGCACAAAACACCGGGAAAATGGCTGCTGTGGCCATTTTCTGGCGTTCTGCGCATGCGCGCAGTAGACTCCAGGCACACTCCAGTGCCCGGAGTCTACTAAGGCTCCGGTGGCTGACTAGCCACGTCAGTCAGCTGCCGGCCACCGGGCAGAGAGGAGGGGGCCCCGCACGGAGAGTGCACACGGGCCCCCTCCTCTCTTGAGACACCCCTGCTCAGCAGATGTCACATTGGCACAGCTGCTGTGTAAAAAGGCGGCAAAAACACTCGGGGGCGGTCTCTCAGGTCAGGCAGTCAGAGTCAGCAGTCAGTCAGGGAAGGAAAGAGCAGGCATCATGAGAGTGCACTATCTTCCAGCCCCTGAACAGACCCCTATACACATACTTGATATCTTTCTTTAACTCTCTTCGGCCACACCCACTGCCACATAATGACGCAAATTGCAACACCAAGCAGAGACCCAGGGCCGCGATGCTGCCATTCAGTGAGAGTTGCACCGTCCCGCCCATATCACTAGGAAGTGGAGAGGGAGTGAGACACGCTCTTCTGGGAGTTGTAGGTGGGGACTCCTGGAAATACAGGAGTCAGGTAGGTATGCCTATAAATGCTTAGTGGAGTGGTTCCCAAACAGGGTGTCGTGGAACAATTGCAGAGGTGCCACGGGTGTGTGGTCCAGGACCAAATGAAATTATCTATGGTCAATGTGATAGGCAAAATCGGTGCGGGTGGCTGCCAATCATAAAAATGTGGACAAAGAGAGGCGCAACCCTTTCCTCCACCACATAGCTGGATAACAGGTCAGCACAACTTTACTTTAATCATTTTTGCTGAATTATGGCCTAGGAGTGCCGGGATATAAATGCTGATACTGTACGGCGGCGTGATTCTAGAACGTTTGGGAACCAATGACTTATGTCGCTTTTCCAAAAGTTCCAAAATGGGTCAGACCCAGGACAAACCCCTTCTCCTTCCGGATTATTCCCGAATCAGTGCCGTTCACACTGCACATGGGTGCAGTGGAACACTTTTCTCGGCGCTTCGAGAAAACCGGAAGAAACCATGCTGTACACGTTTGCACTGCAGGCTTGCGCGTGTCGTTCCCGTGTTAAACCCTGCAAGCTACCTGGGTTGGATTGCCGGGTCACTCGACCCGTGAATCCATTCCTTGCCCCTTTTACACCTAACAGCAACCCGGGTTAACCCTGCAATAACACAGGTTTAAGCTGTGGTATAAAAGGAGTATTAGTGGAATGCTGGCTGGGTAACAACTCATACTTGCCTACCCTCCCGATTTGGTTGGGAGCCTCCCGAAAATCGGGTGCCGCTCCCGACCTCCCGGGGAGGCAGGCAAGTCTCCCGGCAGCTGCCGACCCCTCCCGCCCCCCCAACGCAATTACAAGAAAATCCCCGGCATAGGGGGGGCCTGTGACGCGATTCACGCTGTAATATCGGCAGTGTTTAACGGGGCGGAGCCAAATTACTCGATCGTGTGGCTCTGCCCCCCACCGCAAACTCTTGTCGCCTGGCAACCCCCGCCCCTGTTTGCTGGCCACGCCCCCCCTAGTCAAACCGATCTGGCTGCTCCCTCCTGGAAGGGGCAGCCAGATAGTCGGCAAGTATGTAACAACTAATTAAGTGTTTTGGAGTTGTCATATTGGTATACTATTACACTAAAAGCTTTGCTTAATGCAGCCTCAGTAATCTTGTTTTTCATGCTGTTTTGCCTTCTTATTGTATATTAATTAATATACTGATTACATTATAAAATGCCTGTCTGAAAAAAGGACTTAATTATACAATATTCATATACGAGAGCAATTGTGAGGGAATCGTACACACTGTTCTGGTAGATACAATGAATTATGTATCAGATGTATTATTAAAATCATATTTTATCCATTATTAACATGTTACAGCCAGCGAATGCGACTTGAAATCTCTGTGGAAGGTTGCGGCTGGCGTGACCTTATCTGATACTCGCCGCGGTACTGGAATTAGGGCTGGATTTTGTCTTAATTCTCAAGTCAAAGGGCACAAATTGAATATTCGCCTCTTTCATTAGGGGCTCCACTTCGGAGAGTGTATGAAACATGTCCTCACAAGTATAATGTTAACTGGAAAGGGATTAAAGAGCTAGATCTGACTAATAATTAGCACTGATGTAGCATTTTATTTCTGAAATTCTTCTGACGTTACACATGTTCTACTGAAAAATAGACGAAAGCCCCGTGACTCCTAGACACCGGTTCCCTCAGAAGGTGACATGTCGTCTACGGTGATAATAGATGGCTCTATAAAGGGTTGTTTAACCCTTTCAGTGCCAGAATTGTGGGGAATTTTATCACTAGCAGTTTTCACGGTTCTAATATACAGAGCCGTAACTGGACTTTTTGGTGCCCTGTGCCAGAAAGAGAATTGGCGCCTGCTCATTTTTCAAATAGGGACATAACGTACCCAAAAAAGGGGAAGAACCTCATGGGGAAAGGCTGGGGAAGAGATGGGGAGGCCAGGAGATGGAAATAAGAGGAAGCTACAAGTGAGAATGATAATAAACAGAAAATTGAATGGCCTGAACAGCGCCCCTTGTCCTGCAGTGCCCTGTGCCATGGTACAGGCCGCTCTTCCCTACAGTAGTTATGGCCCTGCTAATGTACACCAGTTTGTTCACATCTTCACAAACTACTGTAACTAAAAATATATTTTATTTTCAGGACGGTTTCTCTAAACTCTGACTGACAGACTTTTATTGTTCAATCCTATCCCTACTGCTCCCCCCTCTGCCTTTACATCACTGTCTATGTCTGGCAGTCAGATCTGGGTTTGGCATATATGTCCAGCATTCACAACCATGGTTGTAGGAAGCGACCCGGGCCCGGGTGAAGGGGTGTGGTCTATTCACGGGAGGCATGACCACGCCCCTCAAAACCTTTTTTTGCAGTGCCTATGATCAGTGTGATTGCTCCTCCCACAGAGAGTCGGAGACTTTTGCTGTGAGCAGTCTCCCGCTGCAGCCCAGCACACAGCAGCATGTGCTGAGCTGCTGACAGGTAGGAGGGAGGGTGAGGGGTGTCAGACCCGGGTCCTCACCAGGCCTCTCCAGCAAGCCTGGGTAATTAGTACCAGCTCCCCCCCATCTTACTGGTTGTGATGTCGACAATGAGCACGTTATGTTGACCTACTGGTTTTCTGATTCTGGGCCTTATTCAGAGATGGACGTAAAGGCGATTACGCACGCAATCGAGCCATTGTTTGCTATGCATAAAAGCCTCACTGGGTGGTGACAGAGGGAGGTCTGAGAAACGTCTGTCCATTTAAATGCCAATACATGGGCGCGCATAAATTAGCCACTGCGAGTGCAGACGCAGCTCCCAAGGCTGCAGCATGTCAGACCTGCTGCAAACCCAAGATGGCCGCCGATGTGCGGCGATGTTATCGATATTTACGCGGGAATGCGGCGTCACACGCAGGTAAGAAGGCAGCCGCGGGCGTCTCTATGCTCGGGTGATCTTTGCAGATATTAGCATATTTTCACTGCTGAATCAGACCCTCTGGGCCTGATTCAGACCCACTCGCGAGCAGCTGTCCGCTCGCAAGTGGGTCGATGTTATGGACTGAGCATGCGCACGACGGAGGGAGCTCCGTCGTGCGCATGCGCCAGACGCGACGAGCGAAGGAAAGTCTTTCGCTCGTTGTGTCTGATCAAAGGGGGCGTGCTGTCGATGTTGATTGACAGCACGCCCCCTTTGGTAGGCGTGCCGGGGACGTGCCTCCCTGACGGGGGCGTTCCCATGGGAACGCCTCCCGTCAGAAGCCGGCCCACTGACATCACTAGTGATGTCAGTGGGAGTGATTTTGGCTCTGATAGAGCCAAAATCACTCCGGAGCTTGCGGTTGAAAACCTCAACCGCAGGCTCCGGCTCGCAATTTCGATGGTCGCGATGGTCTTGACCATCGCGGCCATCAAAATGCACGCTCGTATAGCCTGTGGGTGGTGACCCACAGCTATACGAGCGTCCAGAAGGACGCTCCATTTTCATGGAGGCCGGCCCTCATTCAGAGCGTGCGCTCTGCTCAGAGCGTACGGCTCTGAATGAGGGCCTCTGTCCCTAACTCTGACCCTAACTGCAACGCTAACTCCAACCCTAACGTGAGTGGGAACCCTATCCGTCGGAAAGGGATTGACATGCCGGCGGCTGTTAAGCTGCCAGTTCAAATACCGACAGCAGATTCCCGACAGGATCAAGATCCCGACAGAGGCAGGTAAGTACCCTAACTTCCCCTGCCCCCCCTAACCCTCCCTTAGTGGTGCCTAACCCTAACCTTCCCCCCATAGTGCCTAACCCTAACCTCTCCGTGGGGGTGCCTAACCCTAATCTCCCCCCCAAATGTAACCCTAACCCCGCTAGACTCCCTAAATCCTAACCCTCCCCCTCCCCGCGGCTAAAGCTAAGGGCGCCCCTGACTTGCCTTCATTCGGGATGTCATCCTCGGCGTTCCGGCGTCAGGATTATAATAGGTGTCGGTATTTTGACGCCTATCATAGATCCCTAGCCGGCATTCCGCTGTCGGGATTGTCACATGACTACATCCCTATCTGTCAGTCCAGAGCTGTAACTAGACTTTTTGGTGCCCTGTGCCAGAAAGAGCATTGGTGCCCCCCTCTCCCTCTCCCCCCCTATTTTTCAAATAGGGATATAAAACACGCATCTGAAAAAGGGCCATGGCCTCATGGGGCAGGGCCAAGGAAGAGATAGGGACGGCCAGGAGATGCTGGGGTTAAAAGAAGAGGAAGCTAGAAAATTGACAGGCCCGAACGGCACCCCCTGCCCTGCGTTGCCATGGCACAGGACTCACCACCCTAGTTACGGCCCTGTGTCAGTCTCCTAGGTATTTCATCATTATGACAGTTCCGAAGTCGACAATCTGTCAATGTCGATATTTTGATTGTGGTGACATTAATGATGGTGAAACTATGTCGACCGTGTCCCATCTTTCTCCCACTTAGTGTGCTGCAACTTTTCTTAAAGATAAATGTGGTTAACAGCCAATAAAATAAATGTAAATATCCCCCCATATAACATGTTGGCAGCAGGTAAATTTTTAGCAGAGCTGTAACTAGACTTTTTGGTGCCCTGTACCAGAAAGAGCATTGGTGCCCCCCTCATTTTTCAAAGGGACATAATTCACCCAAAAAAGGGCCATGGCTTCATGGGGAACGGCCAGGGAAGAGATAGGAGAGGCCAGGAGATGCTTGGGATGAAATAAGAGGAAGCTACAAGTGAGAATGATAATAAATAGAAATATGACATGCCCAAACAGCGCCCCCTGACCTGTGGTGCCCTGTGTAATGGCACCGGCCGCACTACCCTAGCACCGGCCCTGATTTTTAGGCACTAAGGCTACACTGCTCTTAGTATTTGTGTAACCCGAATTTAAATGAGTTTAGATGCTTGTACTCTAGATAGAAGTTCCAGGGTCTCCAAATCCAAGTTGCAATAATGATGTAGAGAGGGCAATGTGGCCAATTCGTCACCCAGGGTGTGATGCCCTGGGAGCAGCATGGCCGATGCCTCCCCAGCACATAATGCTCTGGCCCCGGAACATATACTTCTCTGTCTGGGGAGGGGGGCGATACTCTCTCTTTCTATCCAGGGCACCAAAATGTCTAGCTACGTCTCTGGCTGGTATCCAGACAGAAGATCAACAGTGTTTAGATCGACAGTCAATAGGCCAACACCAGATGGTCGACATGGTCAATAGGTTGACAGGGACAAAATGTTGACAGGTTCAAATAGTCGACACAAAAAAAACCCTGTTTTTTTTCAACATTTTTAAGGTTAGGATTAAGGGTGAGGGTTAGGCACCTGGGGGAGTACTAGGCTACCGGGGGGGATAGTTAGGGTTAGGCAATAGGGATGGGTTTAGGGATAGGCTAGGGTTAGGTTTAGGCAATAGGGGGAGGGTTAGGCACAGGGATGTATTTATAATGGGTGCAGGGTGTTGCGGTGCAACAAGCTCCTGGGTCCAGGGGGGCTCACACACCGCACACCCTGCACCAATTGAATCTTATACTTACCTTTCCGTAGTGCTGCTCTGCAGCGCCGAGCCATTACTGGAGAGTAGCAAAAATCACTGGGAAAATGGTGGTGGGCGCCATTTTCCTGGAGACCCCCGCATGCGCAGTAGATTCTGGCACTAAGCCGGAAACTACTGTTAGTGCTGTGCCATTGGAGAGAGGAGGGCGCCCACGCTGGGTCTGCACACGGGCCCTCTCCGCTCTTGAAACGCCCCTGGTTAGGCACTATGGGGAGGATTAGGGTTAAGGTTAAATAAATTAAAAAAAGTATCAACCATTTGCATGTCGACCATTTGAACCCGTCGACCTTTTAACTCTGGCGACCAATTTTTCAGCCTTTTGACTTTGTCGACCTATTACCTGTCGACCATCTGGTGTCGACCTATTGACTGTCGATCTAAATTTTGTCGATCTATTTCACCACACCCTCTCTGGCTGTATGCCATTACCCATGACTCAGTCTCAGCTTCTCTACTTGTCTAAGTTTCATGGCTGCAAGGAGAAAGTGGAAGGGTGAGGAGGAGGGGGGCTAATAATTGCAGTTTTGATTTTTTTTTTCTGTCCTCTGCTGAATTCGTTTTGAAGCAGCAGAAATGTAATTAAACAATAGATCACTGGTTATTCTTTAGCAGAAACAAAAAGTAAATGAACCGTTCACAATATGCTCCTATCCAGAACATTTAACTTCAATGTGACTAGTAAGCATGTTCCTCCATCAAGAGAACTGCTAGAACAAAGCAGATTTCTAGAGGGAATCTTGCAAAATGTAGAATAGTTGTATTCGCTGCCAAAACAAACGTGACGTCTATCTTTATCAGTCCCCCCCCCGTACTCGGCGCAGCTGTTGGTTTATACAGAGAGGCAGCAGTGATACAGGACACATACACAAGTGACTGCATTTCTGTATTAGACAATTAGAACATGTAGGTGCCACAGCCTAACAAGTCAGGTCAGCAGAGTTCAATCTCTGAAACAATGTTATATAACATATTAAATAACACTGTGTTCAGTCTGAAAATGTTACTTTACTTTATAATTATCTTATTACTTGTATTCCATTTATTTGCAGATAGCTCCACCCCCAAGCCAATTGGCGTTCTTATCAAGGAAGGAGAAAGAGTGAGCAGTCATTTTAGTGGGCTAAAAAGTACATTGAGAGAATTATTATGATTCCTGGGGCTTGATGCAGAAACGCACGATAACTGCACGTATCGCCGATCTTCCCGCAGTTGAGCAATTATTTGCTACTGAGCATGTGCAAAATATTCTAAAAACCACGACGTTACCCCGTGTTTACGCACAAATGCGCTGTGGCATATGGGAACGCTGTCGCTGGTATCAGAACAGGTGAGGGAAAACTATGGGTGTTCGTAGGCGGTGACTGGGAATTGTATGCAAAAAAAAATCTGTCATATGGGCATCTTATGGGAGTGCCGCGGTGTGTCGGTGAAAGCGGCTTGCGTTCTCAGATGCAGAGCCGCAGCCACAGAGGCCATGTTCAGATGGAGATACTGCGCCTGCTATGGGGCTGCGGCAAGTGTTGATGGTGCACGCGATGGTGCGAAGTTGGTGAAGCACCGCGCAGGGATGCTGAAAGCGGGTGTTTCAGGGCTTGCTCATTCAGGTACACGCTAGTACACGAGGGGAAGGCAGAAAGTAGTGGTTGTATATTATCGCCTCCGTGGCACCGCTAAATGATGTAACCATGCAAGAGACTGCGTGCTCATCTGAATCAGGGCTTTATGTGTCAATCAGATGGAATATCGGGGGTGAGCTGCGCTTCAAAAGTGTGCTGACATGTATTAGGGGTGAGTATGGGGTGGGAAGTGGGAGAAAGGAGGGGGGACGGGGGGAAACACAGGAGGTTGGGTGGGAGGGTGTTGTGTGGTCGACAATAGGGTCAATAGAGAGATATGGGGGTAACACATGTGCTCTAGTCGGAATCGGTATGATTTACCGCCGGACCCATGCCTAACCCTAATCCCCCTCTAAGTGCCTAACCCTAACCACCCCTTCCCCGCCGCCTAAACCTAAGTCCCCCGGGGGGGGGTGCCTAACCCTAAGTCCCACCCGGGGTGCCTAACTTATTTAGGATATAGAGCAAACAAACTGAGATAAAACTAACAGGTGGCCGTCATACTGTGCAGCGCCCCATGAATTCCGGGAGATGCAGGCAGGATACCGGCGGGCGCTATCCCACCCGCCAATATACCGACACTTACATCCCGACATGAGACTAAAGATAGGCATCGAAATCCCGGCGCCTATCATTAGCCCCACTACAGAATCCTGACACCCGGCATACCCCTTGGGGGGACTTAGGGTCAGGCACCCCCCGGAAGGGTTAGGTTAGGGGAAGTGGGGGTCAGTCTTAGGCACCACTAGAGGGGTTTAGGGTTAGGTACCCCCCCGGGAGAGTTAAGTTTAGAGTGTGGGGAGGGGGAGTTAGGTTTAGGCACTAGCATGGGGAGGTTAAGGTTAGGCACTGGGGGGGGGGAGTTAGGGTTAGGCACCCCTAAGGGAGGGTTAGGGGGGCGAGAGGGGAGGGTTAGGGTACTTACCTTCAGCTGTCGGGATTTCGAACCGCCGGGCTGCCGCTGTCAATATTTGATTCGGCGGCATTACATACCGATTCCAAATTCCGGAACCCTGGATGGTGCCCTCTGTCCATTTTGGCTCCCAGAGCTCATTCTCCACTGGAACCAGCCTCGCTACACCCCTGATGGTAAGGCAGGTGTGAAAAATAGAAATGAAAGGCAGACATTCATGCACGGTACCAAACCTATTTATTTGAGTAGACACAGTGCTTCTCTAAGTTGGTGGAATAGATGGCAAAAAAGGCTGTCTTATCCGGTACAGTCTAGAACTGACCCCTGTTAATGGATATGGGTGATGGTATGACTCGGTGGGGAGGAGGATAGACCCTTTCAGGGGCTCCTAACCATACGGTTCTTGACCTGTACGTCTCCCCTGCTTGACCTTCGGCTTCATGGTCTTGTGCACAGCAGCCTGCTGTAGTATCTTCTGCTTGTCTTTGTGGGTGCGGTCTCAGTAGATGGTGGAGCCAGAAGTCAGCTGCGGTATCGTGTTGTGGGTACCGTGGCGGTGTAATACCCAGGCAGTCGTGGTGGCTCCTCGAACCCGTGGAGGGATACACTGCCTTGTTACGCAACGCTGCCGGTGGCATGTAGCGATAATGTTCAAGTTAGTCCCGGTGTTGTCGGTATGTATGTGCTCTACCTTGAGGCCTGCAGGGAGTGTGCAGCATATGTCTAAGTCCAGATGTGTGAATTCTACAACGCGTTTCAGCCTTCCGGGGTTTATCAAGGAGTTACTGATGTGCAAAAAAAAGTAGTCCCTTTCAAAGGGAACTTCCAGGTCATGTGATGATTATGAGGCTATAAGGAATGGTCAAATTCGGCGTCAGTGTAATGTGATTCAGGTGTGTGATCAGAATCTTTGGGGGGCATATACTGGGAAGCCCAGCCAACCAATGGGGGTTGTAAACGGGTGTGGTTACTGGATGAGTGAAATGTAAACAAATATAACGTGGAGCACTGTACATGGGGGTGGGTGGTGCCATGGGGAAATGGGTGGCTGTATTGTCTTGTGTGTGGTGTGTTATGATGGGTGTGGGAAAGGGGATAAATGACTGGACAGTCAGTCACCCTGATGCTATCTCTATGCATAAGTGTTGTCTGATTAATGCGGATGGCCGACCTCAGAGTTGTGTGTCGCAGATGCCGGTTGGTTAAACCCCGTGGCATGGTGGTCTCAGCTACCTGAGAGAGGAGGGGATGTCTGTATGTGACGGGGGATAAGTAGAATGAGGGGGGGGATGAATGACGAGGTGGGAGGATGGTGTCTGGAGTATTGCAAGGCTCCGTAATGTGGCATGGTGTCATGTGTCTATGGGATGATTTGGGCACAGTTACTTGGCCTCCAGACATCCCCCCCTGTCGTCGTCCCCCATTTTCCCAAAATTCCCCCCAGCTCCCCTGAGGCCAAGTAACTGTGGGGCTTCAGCATAGTCCAAAATTCAAATAGGGGAGCCACACCAACTGCCCAACATCACTGGCCAGGACTCACTGGCAGTTGGTTTGGCTCCCCTTTTTGAATTTTGGACTATGCTGAAGCCCCACCTCTGGAGCCACCACTGGCAGTTACTAATATTCTCTGCATTTTATGGTGGTCGCTGCTATGCTCTCTGTATCGTATGGTGGTCATTGATGCTCTCTGCATTATATAGTGTTCATTGTAATGATCTCTGTATTAAATGGCAGTCACTGTAATGTTCTCTGTATTTTATGGTGGTCAATGCAATGCTCTTTGGTAGGTGAAGTAGTGTAGTACAGGCAGTGATAGAGTTACACTCTGAATTTTGGCTTGTTACGCATGCCCAGAAATGATAAGATAACCAAG
This sequence comes from Taudactylus pleione, assembly GCA_031769625.1. Taxonomy (NCBI): domain Eukaryota; kingdom Metazoa; phylum Chordata; class Amphibia; order Anura; family Myobatrachidae; genus Taudactylus; species Taudactylus pleione. The sequence continues at coordinate 19,250 of JAUIMM010003495.1, forward strand.
AAGCTATATAGCTATATAAATGCTTGACACACCTAATAAAGGTTAGAATATTGTCTGACACCAATGCTGTGTGTCAGTGGCATAAGTTCATCCCTGACGCCCGGAGGCAAGTTATAATTTGGCGCCCCCCATCACAGCCGCTGACACTGTAATGTAGCATTTCACAAGCAGATACACCCACAGTTGCACACAGAATGTAGGCATGCCATGGAGGGGTGAGACCGAGAGTTGTGTGTGAGGCGGGCGCCGGACGTGTCACAAACATAAGAAGCTGCTGAGGAAAGCAACACCAATGAGTAGGGACAGACTATAGCTAGACGTAGGCGGCAGCTAATGGTCTGACACGGAGTTCTCCACTAGTGTATGGTGGCTTCTTAGGTGCCAGGAAGAGGTGCCATGTATTGGGCGGCCATCACAGTACAGTCCTGGCACATAGTTGCAGCCCTAACTGGGGTGAATATACTGTGGGCAATGGAGGAGGTGCCCCTTCAGTGCTGGAGCTCGGCGGCAGGTGCCTCCATTGTCTCCCATACTTCTGCCCCTGCTGTGGGTGTCTACTACTCTCCGACCGTGAAATTAACCCTTTCCTTTCCAAATAGCTTGATTACCTGACAACTTGCCTTTATCAGCAGCGATACTTATCTTTGAGTCTTCAGACAATGGAGCCTGAATGCTGCTATTAAATGTGAAGACACCACAGAACAATAGCAGCAGGCACCTTTATGTAATGGGACTAATAATGGGTTTTGCTTTTACTCTCCATTTATTCCAGTCTCTACAATGTTGATGGCTGTATTCAAGCAAGACAAGGGTGGCTACTACTTAGTTAGAGAAGGGTTGGGTGCTGCCAAGCTCAGTATTTGTCAGGGGTGACAGAAAGCTGAGCTTCATCCTTGAGCACTGGGGATGGTTCAAGGAGGGGCGTATTAAGAGAGGAGGTAGCCCGTGTTCACTCCCCGTCAGGGGCGTCAAGAGCCGTGCTGGACCTGGGGAAGGGGGCATGGCCAAATCCTGGGAGGCGTCGCCACGCCCCCTTAGTCTATAAAAACAAAAAATTTTGGGGGTGCTGTGAAAGTCAAAGCCAAGGGGGGGGGAGACAATCAGTGTGATCGCTCCCCTCCACAGGCATAGGAGACTGCAGTATCCCTGAGCAGTCTCACACTGCACCCCAGCATACAGCAGCGTGCCTGCTGTCCATATACCGTCAGTGGCATCCCGATGCTCAGGATCTCGGGTAAGTATACTTACCCTCACCCCTTCTCCCCCTAACCCTCTGTTTCTAAATGCTAACACTATCCCTCACCCCACCACATCCTAACCCTCCCCATTAGTGCCTAAACCTAACCCTCCCCCCTTACTGCCTAGACCTAACCCCCCCCCCGTGGTGCCAAACCCCAACCCACCCCCGGGAGTGCCTAACCTCCCCTTCCCCTAGCCTAACCCTTACCTCGTTAGTGACACCTAGCCCTCCAACCAAAAGGCCAAGTCCTGACCATCCCCGCCTGTCTTCTAACCGGGTAGTGGGATTCCGGTGCCCGGATTTCTTCAGCCGGGATCCCGCATGCCGGTATAATAACTACTACCAGCGCAGTCCACCCACCTTTGGACTTATGCCATCAGGTTGGCATACAAGTTTGAGTCGGGCTCTTTATTCGTAGAAGCAGCATCGCGTCCACTGGCAATAAACTACTAGCAAAACATGCAGAAGCACAGGGAGCACGCGCTACTGCACGCAGGATGTCAGGGAACACGACAAAAAGTGTAAACACTGAACGGCAAGTATTCACCTTGACAAAAGGCGTCAGGAGGACGCTGAAATGCGTAGGTGCTTGTCATTGACATTTCACTTGGTCCCTGGACTCACTGCTGGAAGCCTCCTTGCTCTAATAAGAAAGGACGCTCAATTTTCACGGATCTGCTGACAGTTTGCAGCGTCACCTCTGTATCATTGTGGAGCACGGGGGTCCCTGACGGTTAGGTCTAGACTATAGAGGGCTGATGGACCTGTGACGTCACACCCACGTGACCCGGCCTAAAAGGGGGAGGGGTGGGGATGCTAACGGGGACCAAAAGTGTCCCCTCGCAGGCTCGCTACGCTCGCCACGCTTCGGGCAATATTTATTCCCCCTCTATGCCCTATTGGATGGTAACGCAGGAGCGGTCCAGCCTCCTGCAGCGGTCACGTGGTGGATACATCACAGAGGTCCTCTAGCCACATAGGAAATAGCAGCAACCGGTCCCTGACATCTAACTGTCTACCGCGGAACTCTGGAGCAGCCACCTCACTTCCTTCTGCAGTCTCCCTGCTAGCCGGGTTGAGCGCTGAAGGCCAGCCATTCGTGGACACGGGTTAGAGCTGTTATTCTCTCATCAATACCCAGCACGGAGCTCCCTGATACTTACCCGCTGGACACGGAACTCTGGATCGGCCACTGCACTCATACCTGTAAGATCCCCGCTAGTCAGGTTGAGTACTGGAGGTCATCCATCCATATTCACAGCTCTCTTCACTGTTACAATTGGATCATTGAAATAACATGCGGGTTTGATGTGCCTGCCTGGAAGGTAACTTTGTAACTACTGTTACTTGACTGTTTGCAACTTATTTACTGTGCTGAATTGCCGGATGATACATAAAGTTACTCCTTAATTATTGCTATACAAAAAAGCAAGATACTTCCAAAAGGGCTTATGATTATTTATTGACATTTTAGTGATTCCAGTTTGGGACAATTTAACACACTTTTAAAGATTGCTTTATCCTCATGATCTTCAATTATATGCTACTGAAGCTGCTACATGTTTTTTGATTACTTTACATGATACATTATTTATTTATTTGTGTTTTGTTTTATTAATTATAATAAATACACAATTTTTACTATTATAATTCTCTGCATTGGTTTGAGTGACCTTTACTAACAACTTTTAGAATCTGTTGTTGCTTTATCCTTTGTGTACATTTTTTCGATTAGGGGTAGTGACTATCCCACACAACCACATTGAATCTATTAAGGTCCATATTCAATTTGGAGCGAAATGTAATAATAATCTATCGCCGATGACGTTATTTTCGCCTATTTCAATTATCCCTGTATTCAATTTCAAAGACTTTTCGCAGGTTCGAAAAGTCTTTGAAAAAAAACAGGGATAACTTTTCACCACTGAAATAGGTGGCGAAAAAAGTGCAGAATTGGGGTTTAGGGGTGCAGGCTTAAAAAAAATATAGCCTGCACCCCTGGGAATGTCATTTAAAAGTAAACTGTGTCAAAAAAAGTTACAAAAAAAATAAATCTGGACACCCGGGCCAAAACATTAACTTTAATTTTGGGGGTAAAAAAAAAAATAGGGAATACACTTCTAAAATAGCCAAATTAAATTCAGAGTGGATTCCAAGTATGTGGCAGGTGTTTTCTTCATTGCGGGAGTAGCGGCAGGTGCATTTTTGCAGAATTTGTAAATATCACTTTTGGAACTTAAAAAAAAAGCTTACCCCCATTTTCATGTACCCCTAATTTTATAGATTTTTTGGGGGGGAAAAATAACTATTGCTAAGTGCTATTCTTCACCACTTCTTCATAGCCGCAAATATGCACCTGACGCGGCTATTATAAACTCTGACTTCCTTCATTAGACAAAAATGGGGGTAACCATAGTGATCCCCCATTTCTGGACATCTTTAGGGGGGTCCCAGGCACATTTCTCGAAAATCCTTTTTCATAGATCCTACTTCGCCGGGTCCTGTTTTCGCTCCTTTTAAATTGAATATGGGGATAAAGCGTGCATGCGCCCGATATTTTACCCCCAGAAAAGCTCCGATATGGAGCAAAAAATCCAGCACAGACTTTTCGCTCCCAAATTGAATATGGCCCTATGCCTTTTTGCAACTCCTTAGAGCCTGGGCTATATCCGTTATAAAGAACTTAGAAGAACGGTTGCACTTACATCTATTCCACGCGAAAACAGAATTTTCAGTTTTGAGTGTAATTGTTTTTTGAGGTAAGACGCACCAATTGGCTTCACCAATATGTATGAATGTTTGGCCATATGTCTCTAAACCTGAAATCATGACAAAATGGTAAGACAGGAGAGGGAGAAGTGATTGGCTGACTTTCATTTCATACACCATGCATATTAAACACGTTAGCTGAGGTAACAAAGAGGGAAAATATCTCCATAACTTATTATCAGCAAATATTGCGGCAGCAATTAGCGACTTTAAACAGTCGCCCAGATGTTTATTCAGATAAACGAATCTGTTTATTGCCTTGATGTTTGCACATGAAAACGTAGGAACAAATATATACAAAATAATCCATGCTACTCTGGGTATACAGACAACCCCTCCACCCCGAGGGAACGAGGACAACGCACAACTGCTGAGTGAATAATTAGTTGTAATTAGTCCTTAAAAACTGATGCCTTCAGAGATACACTGCCAAGTTTTTAAGCACTTTAATACTAATGGATTTTTTTCACTAGTATAAATCTTTACAGAGGAAGCAAGCGTAAATTGATTTTTAAAGAGCCTGTCCAATGTGAAATTTATCTTTTGAAAACATTACATTTGAAAACAATTACATTTATCTTGTGCGCATTTCAGTGCTTCCTTATAGTATGGAAGTGACACACGGGTATATTTACTAAAATGTGGGTTTTTAGAAGTGGAGTTGTTGCCCATAGCAACCAATGAGATTCTAGCTAGTATCTTCTAGAAGGTGTTAGATAAATGATAAGTAGAATCTGATTGGTTGCTATGAGCAACATCTCCACTTCTAAAAACCTGAACTTTAGTACTGTACTGTAAATATACTCCATAGATTTACAATGCATGGAAACCACTGGAGAGGCATGTACAGTACTAGCCACAAATAGGCAAGTTCCATGAAAGAGAAACAGCAACCAATCAGATCCTAGCTATCATCTTTCTAGGACAGTCTATAAAATGCTAGCTAAAAGCTGATTGGTTGCTAAGGGAAACTTCTCCACTTGGCTTCATTAGAAGGTTTGATACATACCATCTCTGGGCCTCATTTAGAGACGGACACGATATTTACGCAGGCCGAGCAATTGTGTGCCAGTGCGCATGCGCCACGATTGCTTTGCAATTACGTTCGCACAGAGGACCCATTCGCAAAGTGAGTGACAGTCTGTCAGCGTTTTGGGGTGGCAACGGGGGGGGAGTCAGAAAAATGCAGCCGTTTCTGACCTTTTAAGCGCCATTTCATGGGTATGCATAAATTAGCCATTGCGATTGCATTCGCAGCATGAGAGCTCTCTGCGTGCCAGGAGATCTGCAGTGTTTGCGGCTGGTCAGAGCTGCCATAAGGGCAAGATGGCTGCTCGATGTACGTCGATGTTACCAATATTTAAGTAAGTGACATTGTATGCAGATGAGAAGGCAGCGGCGGGCGTCCCTATGCTCAGGTGATCTTTGGAACCAGAGGTGGGGCTGCAGCACAGTCCAAAATTCAAACAGGGGAGCCACACCAACTGCCACAGATGTTTGGCAATGTTTGGGGTGGCAGTTGGTGTGGCTCCCCTATTTGAATTTTGGACAGTGCTGCAGCCCTGCGTCTGGAGATGCCACTGGTAGTCTCGGTGTGTTTTTTAACCGTCATTTAATCTACAACTTTGGAAATAGTTGGCTGTATTGTAGCTCTGAAATATCTTATCTAACCAGAACAATGGGTAATCAGTCAGGTGGTAGTATGGCATATACAATACGCACACACAATCATTAATGAAAGCTCTCAGCGGCCTTGTTATCATGGGTTTCTTCCAAACTGGAAACAACTTTGGCCACCTCTGCCAAAATCATGTTTTATGCTATATTACAATGTGATATATGATGTAAGAGTGTTATAATATTAGGGCTGGCCGGCACACTGGGGTTTGTGCGCCGCTGTGATAGTAGTTTGGCAACTGCTTATGTGGGATCACTTTCAAGATATGACCTATTGTTACACACATACATCACTGCAGAGAGATGTTTATAGCGGGCTCGTTAGCAGTGGGCACAACTTCCCCCTGCTCTCCCTTTATATTTATATCTATTATCCAGAGTAATTGGGAATTGTTGCAGTATGGTAACCTTTTACATAAATTGGAAAACTATATATATTCTTTTAAAGTGGAGATTAATTATATAGACTTTTTGGCCACATCGGACCTGTTGCTAAGCAGGACGTACAGAGAGTATAATCTGCAAATTTATACTGTTCATGCACACAAAACATTCACCCTTACGCCCGCTTGCTTCCAAGGGCGGGATGTGGGACAGAAGGGACAATGGGACAATGTAGTGCAGTCAGGTTAGGCAGGGGAGGCAGAGCCTCCTCTGTCATACTCAAACCCCCCTCAGCCGCACCGGGGCCCGGGAGAAGGGGGCGTGGCCTAATCACGGGAGGCGTGGTCACACCCCCTTAGGGGAAAAAAATGTTTGCAGCGCCGCCCGCTGTGAGCCCCACAGCCCGGCACATAGCCAGTGAGGGGCGCGAGCAGTCAGTGCAGCCTAGCTGCTGTGATGTAAGAGGGGGATGGCGCCAGCCCCTCCAGCAAACCCGGGCCCGGGGTAATTAGAACTGTTCCCCCCCTTCTCGGCACCCCTGCCCCTCCATCATACTCCTTGTCATGCTCTAGAGTTTTGATATAAAAACTGTGGGCCTGATTCAGACCCACTCACGAGGACTCGCAAGCGGGTCAATGTTGGCCAAGTGCGCATGCGCTCCGTTGTGCACATGCGCGAGACCCGCATAGCAACGGACAAGACGTTGCTATGGGTCTCGCTACAAAGGGGGAGTGCTGTCGATGTTGAGTGACAGCACGCTCCCTTTGGTGGGCATGCCGGGGGCGTTGCTGCCCAGACGGAGGCGTTCCCATGGGAACGCCTACCGTCTGGGGCCGGCCCCACTGACATCACAAATGATGTCAGTGGGAGTGCTTTTGGCTCTGATATAGCCAAAAGCACTCCAGGGCTTGCAGCAGACGAGACCCTACCACAAGGGTCTCGTCGCAAGCCCGATGGTCGCGATGGTCTTGACCATCGCAACCATCATTTTGGCCGCTTGCTATAGCTGTGGGTGGATACCCACAGCTATGTGAGCGGCCAGGGGGCCGCTCTTAAATTCAGAGGGACGGCCCTGATTCAGAGCGAGCGCTCTGTCAGAGCGTCCGGCTCTGAATCAGGGCCTGTGTTTTTATACATTTGTGCCATTGACCAGTAGCTGTATCTATTGCAGATGCCTGGAGGTTGCTGAAACAGTGATGATGACATCAGCCATAGCAAACCACTTCTGATTGGATGGCTGCAGATTCTCTCCTGAGACTGAAAGGTGTTTTCCTGACTGATTGTGCATGTATTATAGGATTTAGTGATTTTATTTTATTATGTATTTTTTGACTACTTTCATTCATACGCGAGAACGTATATATTATATCTGTTGTGTTACATCACGCCTAAGATCGAATGTGCAAAAGAAATATTAACAAACTTTAATTCTCCTTCTGACCAGGTTGAGTGTATCTGATGTAAGCCTGACATAAACCTGGTGTGTATACTACAGGCGCAGAACTAGAGCACCCTGCTAAGCGCGTAACGGAGCAAATGGGCACAACTATGCTATATTTTTATGTTAATTACATTGCACATAGTACTCGGTAACAGGCACATTGTCTGCAGCGGATTTCACAGGCAGCTTAGTTTTCAACTATCTGTTGGAACAATTAAAGCTTAAAACTGAGATGTAACATAATGAATCAATAATCCAGATTGATGAATAAATAACCCACACTAATGTGTCCATAGCAATTGGCAATGTACACAAGTACACTTCTGCCCCAATTCAGCCTCAGTTCATAAATTATGCAGCGACTACGTGAGTAATATTATTTACATTACAAGTGGTCGCAGCACATATGAGCAATGTACAGATGTCCGAGTATTTATATAATGTACAATGGTGTACGTATAGCATAATAATAGGTTATGTTAGCATAACTATATTAAGATATGGACTTTTAAAAGGAGTTTAATTCACCTTCACAGTATGTTCACGTTTTGGTTTGTACATGGACCCTTTAGGAAGGTAGCGCTTCGCCCCCAAATATGGTCACCTCCGCTACATTTTACACCATATTAAGACTTTGGTGGAAATTTATTTAGATTCACACATAGAAATGTGACACATTTACTATCAATAGTCCTCATATGTTAATTTGATTTAACACAATAGAGCAGTAGTTATAAAGTGGTTGGAAGTTGGACTTTGCTGAGACCTTTACACTTTTTTGCGCTTACACCTCTGCAGAATTATCTACTTCTCCGCACACCTACAGTAGAAGCATTTCTAGTTGGCAGAGCCAGTTATTGAGATCAGGGTAGGCGCCCACTTTAATGCTGGCGCATCCTGGGGCACTGGTGCAAGACCGTGAGGCTCGGTGCATTCGCTGCAATTGTGTTCACAGAGCAGTTTTTGTTACATAACTGCAATGAAAACAAACAAGCCTCTAGATCAGTGACGGATATTCCCTAGGGGCTGCAGGGCTGCAACCCCACCCCCAGTAAAATCCGCCACCTCAGTGAGCCAGTTGCAGTCCATGGCTGCACTGGCTACACTGTGACTGGCAGTGGCCTCCCATTGGAAGTGCTACCTGCCAATCACGCACAGGACAGGCAGTTCCAGGGGGAGGTGGGTTCTCTCCCTGGGACTGCTAGTCCGGGCTGTCGTTAGCAGAGTGCGGCTTCCAGTGAAAAGCCACTCCTCTGCCTTTTGGGCAGCCCTACCCGGCTTCTTGGACTGCAACTAGTGCAGTCTCTAGAAGCCCATGTAATCACATGCGGTCCCGGTAACCGCCAGATCCATTGCGCATGGACGTGGTCACACTTGCGAAATCAGCAGACCGAGCACACGCAGAAGCACTTCTGCACCATTCACACTGGAGCAGGGTCTGCAGTGACCCAGCCCTTCCGGCGTTGCAGTGGACGCTTGGAGATTATGTAATCTCCAAGCGTCACTGAAGCCGGCACACCGAAGCTGGGTGTGCAGTGACCCAGCTCTTCTGGCGTTGCACGGCAGTGGACGCTTTGAGATTATGTCATCTCCAAGAGCCACTGAAGCCGCCCAATCGGGCAGCATGTGGCACGATCTGGGTCATCATGACCCTGATCGCGCCATTTACACTGCAGGGTTACACAGGAACAACCCGTGGCCAACCCTGCAAGCTAACTGAGTTGAATCTCCCGAGTCCTTGGACCTGGGAGGATCCGATTACACTGACAAAAATCCTGGGTTGATGCACGTTCATGATTTTCAGGTCAGCGTAAAAGGGTATAACTAAGGTCAAGATGTATCAAGATGTAGCAAACTTTCTAAAGAGGGCCGGTGGAGATGGTAAACATATCAATCAGCTTCTATCTTTCATTTTATAGCAGGCACTAGATAAATGATACCTAGAGGCTGATTGGTTGCTATAGGTAACTGCACTTCTCTTTAGAAAGTTTGATACATCTTCGATACAAGTTTTATGTGCACATTATATATATATATATATATATATATATATATATATACTGTATATATACACACTAGTATTTTTGGACCTGCCGTCTGCTGAGTCTGTTTCTGTCCCACCTCTCTATACTCACCCTGTGCCGGCGGTTCTGCTTAACTGGTCTGCCGCTGCGGTGGGAGCCTGCAATGCGCATCCCAGCTCCCACTGCGCATGACGGAGACGGGACAGGTCATAACGCATTATTATAGATATTTTACATTTTGATGCCAATGAAATTAAGCGCCTTGAGTCCTACTGGAGAAACAGGGCTTTATAAATAAAATTATTATTATTATTATTATTATTAGAAATCCTTTATAAAGGATCCAAAAAGAGAAACAGAAGGAATTAATATAGACACAGGTGAGCGGCTGGACCGGTAATATATCCCGCACATATCATATCTTATGCGCCTTAGTGATTTGTGGTGTTGTATAAAACTGTAAATTGTCTCTGTTTCTTATTTATGAATTCTAGCTGCAGTTGCGTATTTTAATTTGGACGAGCAGGGGCAGCAGAGAGAACACGCAGGGTTAACTGTCCTGCATCAATTAACTCCGTAAGAACACACCTATCAGTGTGGTCTCTCCAGAGCCACCAAATGAGAAGTGACTGCTGCTTAGAGATTGCAGCTCAATTTGTGGTTATAAAATATGAGTCCCGGCTGTTAGATATGGCCGGAGTGGCACTGAGAAAATGATGATGGGCAAAGGGGATAATTGAAAAAGAGGAAGTGTAGCGTAAGAAATCAGGATTATTAATAAGCCTAATAACTGTATCCGAGCACCTAATCTACTGTACTAGAGCACTGTGTCAGCAGCTGCGCTGGGTATTGTACTGCTCGTTCATGCACATTCTGTATCTAAGCAAATATTTTACCAGGCCCTGTGATATTTATATGGTTTGTTTATTATTGTTTATTTATATAGTGCCACCTTAGTACATAGAGCTGTACAGAGTATATGTCGTTATTCACATCAGCCCCTGCCCCGTTGGAGCTTGCAGTCTAAAATCCCTAACACAGAGACCCACACTCTAGGGTCCTTAATGTCAGCAGCCAATTAACCTACCAGCAGTGTCGCCGTAAAGGCGGTGCGGGCCACACCTGGGTGTCACCCGCCGAGGGGTGACAACAAAGTGCCGACTCCTCCTCAGTGACAGGAGCTGCACTGTAGCATTACGTGCAGCACTTAGCTCCTGACACAGTGAGGGAGCTGGTACTGCACACAGAGTGGTCCCCTGGGGGCAGACCCATGGAGTGACTAATACGGGGGTGTGGCCCACAAGGCCACGCCCCTACCCACGAGGCCACACCTTTTCCCCCAGGCGCACTACAACCCTCACTACACCGGGTGTCACCACGGGGATGGACACCACTGCCTACCAGCATGCTATTTGAGCATGACAGGAAGCCGTAGCACCCAGAGGAAACTCACATAAGCATGGCAAGGACATACAAACTCCACACAGATCTTACTTGACTACAGAGAGCAGACGGGAGGAGTCGTGTTGACATGGTGATATCACTGTGACCCCTCTGCTTATTGCTGAGATTTGCAGCATCAAGCAGAGAGGGGGAGAGGGGGGGACCACACTGACACAATTCACCACAAATCACGTCATAAGCCCCAGCACCACACGCTTCACTGGCCAACTATTTTTGGAGTTCAGGAGAGTTACATATTTCTGGAGGTATAGGTGACTAAGTCACATATAGGGCTCTGGTTGGCATCAAAGCCATAACCCCAGCACTGTGAGGCAGCAATGCGACCACTACGCCACTCTGCTGCCCAACGTCTATAAATTTGTCCACTTTTTGTTACATACAGATGTGTCCACATTTTGAATTGCACCAAATAGCCCTGGTTGGCTCGCCACAGTCTTTGCTACTTAGCTGCGCCAAGCAAAAAGTATGAAAGTACGGCAATCACTACCTTTGGCGGAGCGTCTAAGTCACGTCAAGCATCTCGCCCCATATGGCACAAACATACTAGGTGAATGAGGACATATCTGTAGCACATAGTATGAAAAAAACAGAGGTTCTCCGGAAAGCCATTCATCCAGGAGAAAACATTCTTTGGCTTATTCCAGGCTCCACAAGAGATAAGCTCCAATATGAGGATGAAGTTGGTCTGGAGTGAAGTCTGTCTTGGAAGCTGAATCATGTTTTTCAGATTAGAGTGCATGCTCTTGGTCTGGAATTCTCCATATGGCATATAGAGTAAACAGTATAACGCTGGTGGAACTGGTTTGCTTTTAATAGCTACTGTTCTAGAGATTTACATACATGAGAGTCTCCTCCTTGCCCAGGGAGCACCATATGGCAATCACACTGTAATTTTCTTTTCCTCCTATACAGGCACAGAGAGAGACAGGTCAGGGAGTTGGAGACAAATTACTTTACTTTGTAACCTGATGAAACGAGAGGCCCTCCGGATCTTTACTTACGAAATGCTTAAGAAATAAAAGCAATAGGAAAGTGGGTCTACGTACAAAACAATCCCGTCTTTCAAAGCCAAAAAGTGTTAATTAAAAGCTACAGTATGTCTATAGCATTAGAGAATATCTGTGCGGCGGATTATGTATTAATATAGTGCAGGTCTGGCGGGAAGAGAGAAAGTCTCATTAAATGTATATAAAGAGAGAACACAAAGGCAGAATGTTGATATCGGATATTCAGGATCATGCACTAATGCTGAGTGGTTGCTATTGGCTACATCACATCGGTGCTTGTTGTACCATCCTTCATTTGCCTACTTTTAGGTTTGGGACGTGCACGTTTTGTAGGGGATAACTTTAATTTTTCTTTTTAGTTTACTAATCTGAATTTTAGTTTTTAAGTCTATGACGTAGGAACAAATGGGCAGAATTGGGGTGACAATATGTTTTTTCAAGATAACATTTTGGTTTTTTTGCACTTTTTTTTGCAATATTTACGCATTTTCTCCAAATCCGTTACTTTGCCCAATATGTAATCAGTTGGCTCTCCAGCATATTAAATAAGTTTTCTTTACTTTGCAAGAACACGACAGGCTGTATTTCTTTATTTTTCAACATTTTAAAGTTATAAGGTTTCTTGTTTTTTGTTTTTTATGTTTTATTTGAACGTATTGTAGGAGGACCATGGTTTGTTTGATGGGTTTCCTGTCTAAAGGATTTTGTGTAAATGATTCTAATCAAAACCCTTCAATTAGATCCTGACATTGGTGGATTAAGACGGTCTTGGGACTTGGGATGTATGTAGATCATGGGTGCCCAAGTGATGTGACTACATGTTAAACAGGGATGTAGTCTGGAAGCCGACTGTCTAAATGCCGACCGCTGGCTTCCACACTGTCTAATCGCGGCGTGGTACTAATGACAGACGTCGAAAACTGGACGCCTGTCATTAACCATACTCCGGAAGACCGACGCCCGGCATACCGAACGAAGGTAAGGCGGGCGCCAGGCGCTCACAGCCGCGGCGGGGGCAGGGATAGGTTTAGGGCTCCCGGGGGGACTTAGGGTTAGGCACCCCCCTGGGAGGGTTAAGTTTAGGCTAGAGGAAGGGGGGGTTAATTAGGGTTATGCTCCCAGGGGATGGTTAGGGTTAGGCACCCCCCCCCCCCGGGGACTTAGGTTTAGGCAGCGGGTAAGGGGGGGTTAGGTTTAGGCACTTAGAGGGGGGATTAGGGTTAGGCACTTGGGGAGGAGGTTAGGGTTAGGCACCCCTAAGGGAGGGTTAGGGGGTAGAATTAGGTTAGCAATACTTACCTTAGGGATGATCGGGATCTTCACCCTTGCCGGGCTGCTGCTGTCGGGATTTGTAGTAGGTAATACCTACTACACCCGTTAGACATCCATGCCATACAATGCAGGTCCATATCCACTTGTCACACATTATACCCAAAACCTTTTCTCCCCTCTTCGCATATGTCCGTCACAAGCTCTCGAATTGTCATCTGTCATAAGGGAAACAGGGAGTAAAATGATACGAGGGGAGAAGGGGGAGGAGAATAAATGACCACCTCAATTTTTACTGGTCACATATGCTGCTCTTCCATTATCCCATTGTTATGTGTACCCCAAATTCCTACCCGCTTTGCTGCCCAGTGGAGGAAGGCTCCAGACTCCCAGCTCTATTGTTCTGACTTGGAACAAAGACAGGACAAAGACTTTTGTAGGATGGCCTGGTGTCAACAAGTGCAGCAAAGAAGCCACTTCTCCCCAGGAAACACATCGGGGACAGACTGATATTCTGCAAAAGGTACAGGGATTGGACTGCTGAGGACTGGAGTAAAGTTATTTTCTCTGAAGAATCCCCTTTCAGATTGTTTGGGGCATCTGGAAAAACAGTTGCTTGGAGGAGGAAAGGTGAGCTCTACTATCAGTCCTGTGTCATACCAACAGTAAAGCATCCTGAGACCATTCATGTGTGGGGTTGCTTCTCAGTCAAGGGAGTGGGATCACTCACAATTTTGCCTAAGAACACAGCCATGAATAAAGAATGGTACCAAAACATTCTCCAAGAGCAACTTCTCCCAACCATCCAAGAACAGTTTGGTGAGGAACAATGCCTTTTCCAGCATGATGGAGCACCTTGCCATAAGAAAAAAGTGATAGCTAAGCGGCTCAGAGAAGAGAACATCGAAATTTTGGGTCCATGGCCAGGAAACTCCCCAGACCTTAATCCCATTGAGAACTTGTGGTCAATCCTCAAAAGGCGGGTGGACAAACAAAAACCCACAAATTCTGACAAATTCCAAGCATTGATTAGGCAAGAATGAGCGGCCATCTGTCAGTATGTGGCCCAGAAGGTGATTGACAGCAGGCCAGGGCGAATTGCAGAGGTCTTGAAAAAGAAGGGTCAACACTGCAAATATTGACTCTTTGCATAAACTGGCTCCTGACTGCTCAGCACACGTGTGAAATGTCAGGAGTCGGCAGCCAATCAGCGGCCGCTAACTGTAGAGCAGCCGCTGATTGTCTCCGGCTCCTGACAGTTCCCATGTGGGCTGGTCAGTCAGTCAGGAGCCAGTTAGCGGTGTATGTGGTCACACACATACATCGCTAATGTAAGTGTATGGTCCGGGTGCTGGTTTGTTTTTATTTCCAAGACCAGAGGATGCTACGGAGACCGACGCCAGGATGGAGGTGAGTATAGGATCTTTTTCTACAGGTACTCCCATTGGATTTCTACTTGGGGAAGTGGACCGATCTTCGGGCAGCAGGTAAATATGTGTGAGTGGAATAGGTAGGTGTATGTAATAAAGTAATATTTACTACAGTGTGTGTGTGATGTGGTTAGTTGGCTATTGGCTGGGATGTCCCTTTGATAAGGTCCCCTGGCTGGGGCATTACACCCCGGCCAGATTTGAGTCCGGTGCTGGTTTTAAAATTAGGAGGACCCCTACACAATCCCCCCCCCTCTATTTTTAAAACCAGGAATGGCTCAGCAGCCCAGTGCTGGTTCATAAAACCTTACTAGTTTTTTACCCTGTATTTTTAGGAACCAGGACTGGCTGAGCAGTCCGGGGCTGGTTAAGCTTTTTGTGGGGGGGACCCTACTTAATTTTTTTTTTTCATATTTACCTTTTTTTTAACAGGTACAACACAGAAGCAGCCTTCTCACTGATATGTGCAGGCTGCTTGGTCGGGAGAGTTTGGCAAAGAGAAATCA
This sequence comes from Taudactylus pleione, assembly GCA_031769625.1. NCBI lineage: Eukaryota > Metazoa > Chordata > Amphibia > Anura > Myobatrachidae > Taudactylus > Taudactylus pleione. Next base: position 34,461 of record JAUIMM010003495.1, read on the forward strand.
CTGCAAACTCAGGTGAGTAATCTCAAATAACGCGCTACTCGGGAGATATCTCGATCTGCTTCAGCATCGGAAAACTCACTCTCAGCTAAACTCACTTCTTAGTAAAATTTGTGAGTTTCAGAAGCATCAAATCACCCGAGTTTCGGCGATGCAAATCGAGTTGAAAAAAAAAACTCGATCAGACTCGATTCTTAGTAAATTTACCACTAAGTATTTATTATTTCCTTTGATTTCTGGCTGAGCAAGTTTATACAGAAGCATCTTTCCCACTGTGTTGCTTAAATAGCAGCTATTTTTTTATTCACATTCTTTAAACTTTTCATCACACTACACTATTTTTTGTAAATATAAACCTCTTTTTGATATTTTGCTTCTATATCACCCTATTATAGGGCTCATGTTTACCAAAGTGAAGGAGCAATATATGCCTGTGATAATATCTATTGTTTTGGAAACCTGACTTTTAAGCTATTTAATAAAGTATAGAAATTTTAATTATTTTGGTTTGTGGAAGGGAGGAGTGCACCCAATCTATAGCTGATTACCTTTTTTTCCTTTGTGAATAGACTGTATATTTCTGAATCAGTGGGTAGAACCAAATTATTGTATCATTTAAGTACTTTCATTTTGAATTATGATACTGACTTCCTTTAGAACTTTCATAATTGTACTGTCCTGGTGTGGGAATCCTTCCATTTGATTGCACAGCCTAATACTAACCAATACCTAATCCTAGCCACAGCCTAACCGAAACCTCAGCCTAACTCTAGCCACAGCTTAACCCTAGTGACAGCCTAACCCTAGTGATAGCCTAACTCTAGCCACAGCCTAGCTCTAGCCCCAGCCTAACTCTAGCCACAGCCTAACCCTAGCCAAAGCTTAACCCTAGACACAGCCTAACTCTAGCCACAGCTTAACCCTAGTGACAGCCTAACCCTAGTGATAGCCTAACTCTAGCCACAGCTTAACCCTAGCCACAGCCTAACCCTAGCCACAGCTTTACTCTAGCCACAGCTTAACCCTAGCCACAGCCTAACTCTAGCCACAGTTTAACCCTAGTCACAACCTAACCCTAGCGACAGCCTAACTCTAGCCACAGCCTAACCCTAACCCTAGCCACAGCTTAACCCTAACCCTAGCGACAGCCTAACTCTAGCCACAGCCTAACCGAAACCTCAGCCTAACTCTAGCCACAGCTTAACCCTAGTGACAGCCTAACCCTAGTGATAGCCTAACTCTAGCCACAGCCTAGCTCTAGCCCCAGCCTAACTCTAGCCACAGCCTAACGCTAGCCAAAGCTTAACCCTAGACACAGCCTAACTCTAGCCACAGCTTAACCCTAGTGATAGCCTAACTCTAGCCACAGCTTAACCCTAGCCACAGCCTAACCCTAGCCACAGCTTTGCTCTAGCCACAGCTTAACCCTAGCCACAGCCTAACTCTAGCCACAGCTTAACCCTAGTCACAACCTAACCCTAGCGACAGCCTAACTCTAGCCACAGCCTAACCCTAGCCACAGCTTAACCCTAACCCTAGCCACAGCCTAACTCTAGCCACTGCTCAACCCTAGTCACAGCGAACCCTAGCGACAGCCTAACTCTAGCCACAGCCTAACTCTAGCCACAGCCTAACCCTAGCCACAGCCTAACTCTAGCCACAGCCTAACCCTAGTCACAGCCTAACCCTAGCGACAGCCTAACACTAGCCACAGATTACCTCTAGCCACAGCCTAAGCCTAGCCACAGATTAACTCTAGCCACAGCCTACCCTAGTCACAGCCTAACCCTAGCGACAGCCTAACCCTAGCCACAGATTAACTCTAGCCACAGCCTAACCCTAGCGACAGCCTAACTCTAGCCACAGCCTAACCCTAGCCACAGATTAACTCTAGCCACAGCCTAACCCTAGCGACAGCCTAACTCTAGCCACAGCCTAACCCTAGCCACAGATTAACTCTAGCCACAGCTTAACCCTAAAAGTAGCCACAGCGTAACCCTAAATGCAGTCTAATCCTAATATGAACATTCTGCCTATCGCCATTCACAATGTCTACATTATGACAATGTCAGCATTATGTCCATGTCGACATTGTGAATGGCACCATTCAGACCATGTTGTCATTCAGGTGCCGAAATTCTGAATGTCAACATAATGACTTCATATCGGATGTGCTCACAGACACCTACACTATCGTAGAACAAAAAACGGGCTACATCGTCATATTGAAACTATGATCCTGATTCACAGAGCCGCATGCAGCCACGGAGTTGAGCAATTTTTTGCTACTGCACATGTGCGAAAATCCCTAAAAACTCCTATGGCGCATGCATCATACAGAGCGTCCGCACAAAGACGTTAATTCAATTGAGGCGCACAATATCAGAAATGTCTTCGAAAAGTGCTGGGCGTTCCTGTGCAGTGACTGGGAGGTGGGCTATACAGACGCATAGAGATGGTCTGTCTTATGGGCGTGTTATGGGCGTGTCACAGAACTGGTTACGTACTCAACCGCTCCATAGTTAATGTTGGAGGGCCATATCTGCAGCTACCATAGGGCTGGTGCAAGTTTTGATGATGCGACCGATGGTGGCGTCTAATAATGCACCATGAGGTATAACAATGCCTATATGTGCAGGGGTGTCTCAGGGCTTGCACAGTCAGACGCATGGTTGTACACCAGGGAAAGGCTTTGTAGCTGCATTTGCATAAAGTCGCAGACGGACGGCCGCCAAAAGACGCAGCCGCATCTCCGCCCACTTCTGAATCAGCAGTACCTTCAATGAACTAAAATAATCTTGTTCTACGTCATTGTCCAACTGTTTAACGGTCACTGTCGGGTTCCGGTTGCGAGGTTGACACTAATATGGTCGACACTGTTTAGGCCGATACTAACTGGTCAACATTCAAACACGTGCTGCAGGTTTAGGCGCACAAATATTTCTGGTCTGACATTTTTTCACGACTTACACTTTTCTGTTTCCCATTTGGACTAGAGATTATCTGTGCTGCATTATGTTCTCACATCGACACAATAGATTGTCCTTATTTGAAAATGCATTTAAGGGGAATGATGATTCGATTGTACTTGTGGATGAAAGTCTGGATACTTTAATGAAAAAATTAGAAAACACATTATTACGGGAAAATCGTATTTGGTGGGAGACAGTAACTCTTGAGAGATATGCCGCCCACCAATTAATCCCTAAGGGCTTAAAAATACAAGAAAAAGCCTCCTTTTCTTTAGCAAATGATGAATTCAAAAGAAAATGGGAGAATATTCTCCAGACTTGCTCCTTCTCTCTAATGAATTTGATTATAGATGACAGACGTAATGATTTAAAAACATTAGAGGAAGAAATCAACTCCTATAGGGAGTTGGTCACCCCGTTTATGAATTCACCTGAATATAAAGAATTAGAGAAAAGGGTGGAATATAGTTTAAAGAAGAATGAAAGGATGTTGATGGATCGGAAGGTCAAAAAATTCAATAGAGATAGATACATGCATGAATTGGGGGATGAGTTAGAAAACATTATATTGGAAGGGGGAGGACCCAAGAAAGATAGTACTGAAGTGAATTACAGCGAAAATAACAACCGAATGATTCCCCCCTCAAAAAGAACCAATGAAAAATTTAGGGACTTTGGTGGGTGTGGTTTTGGGACACCTTTGATTGGAAAAGGAGGGGGTGTGAATAAAAATACTCATGCTAGAAATATTATTAGATCTCCATATAGATGGGAACAAAAATCCCAATCAAAGATAAGATCTAATCAAAATTGGAGAAATTATAAAACAACCAACAGGGACCAGGGGTTTGGCCCGAGGTATGGAAATAGAGATCGGGGGAATACCCCACCCCCAAATAGACAAATATCTCTCAGTAATCGCTTTCAGAGTTTGTCAGAGGAGAGACCCCACCTATCATCACGTTTTTTATTCCGGGAGAGAGGAGAATACCACAGACGTTAAGAATCAGGGGATGTAGGGGGGATAGAAAAAAGAAAAACAATGTAAGGAAAAAAAGAAAAAAGAAAAAAGAGACATCTATTAGCGATAATGATAAGGATATGGAAGCTCCACAAGAAAAATGCAAAATCAAAATTTTTAACCTTAGTACTCATTTATTATCATCAGAGGAAATAAAAGTGTTGGAAAAGGGTTTGAAATATGCCCCCTCAGTATCATTGAATAAATTTTCCACGTTTATAGATTTAAATAAATATATACGTAAATTATCTATAAAAAAAAAAATTCTCATGAAAAATGAAGACAACACAGGTGTCAATGACTGCATTGAAAGAACACCTTTTAAGCCCAAATCAATCTTCAATCCCGCCCATGTAAAAAGTAATTATGTGGATACATTCTACAAAATGGTATATGATGATATTGTAACTATGGATACTAAGAAATACACAAAGAATTTAACGTATAAGGAACGACAAGCCCTAAGAGGTTTAGAATTGAATATGGATATTGTCATCAAACCCACCGATAAGGGTGGGGGGGTGGTTATTCTCGACAGAGGAGCATATGAGGGAGAAGTACTGAGGCAAATAGATGATAGAGTCACGTACCACAGACTTAGAACAGACCCTACTCAAGGAATTTTTTAAAAATTGAAAGCCCTTCTAGAGAAATATAGAAAGGATGGTATATTGGAGGATCAGGAGGAAAATTTTTTATATAATCCGGAACCAGTGATCCCTATTATTTGTGTATTACCAAAAATCCACAAAGACCCCCTGCATCCACCGGGGAGACCGTTTGTGTCCGGAATAGACTCTACAACCTCAAATTTGTCAGAGTTCATCGATTATTATTTACAGCCCCTAGTCAAAAAGAATCGATCACATTTAAAGGACACTAGAGATTTTTTGAACTTGTTAGAAAAAATTGAATGGGAAGAGGATTATATAATGGTTACGGCTGATGTAAAATCGCTGTATACGATTATTAACCATCAGGACGGAATAAGGGCGGTTACAAAAAGTCTTGAGGACAGTCATATTAGTCAAGGTCTACAAGAATTCTTAATTGAAAGCGTCAACTTCATTCTAACGAATAACTATTTTGTTTTCAACGACGTCTTTTATCTTCAGAAGATCGGGACAGCGATGGGCACCAGGTTCACTCCGAGTTATGCTAATTTGTTCATGGGGCAATGGGAGAATTACAGTATTTGGAACAACAACCCTTTCAGAGCGAACCTGGTGTCCTGGTCGAGATATATTGATGGCGTCTTTTTTATTTGTAAGGGTGGTAACACCATTTTAGAGGAATTTTTTACTTATCTTAACACTAATCTTTTAAACATTGAATTCTCTTTTACACATAGTGTCAGTTCGATCAATTTTTTAGATATATCAGTTGAGGTACGGGAGAATACCTTATGTACCATGAATTACTCAAAACCTACTGATTCACATGCTTATATCCAGATGGGAAGTTGCCATCATGCTAATTGGCTGAAAGCAATCCCAGGAGGACAGTTGAGACGACTCAAGAGAAACTGTTCTGACCCCATAACCTATGATGAACAAGCTAAAGTGATGCAAAAAAATTTTTTAGCATCAGGGTATCCTCTACAGAGAATTGAAGATACCATCGAAGAAGTAAAAAATATACCTAGAGAGCATCTATTAAAACAAGATGTAGGGAAAAGGGACACCCCATCACAATTGGATTGGGCTTTTGTGACTTCGTTCAATAGCCAACACAACAAACTAGAAAAATGTTTAAGGAAACATTGGGGAATTTTGAAGAAAGACCCCGTTATAGGTCCCCATCTTCCCTTGATACCAAAATGTATCTATAGGAGGGCTCCCAATATAGGCTCTCATTTGGTTAAAAGTGCATTACCTAAAAAGAAGGAAAACATAGGTATTAAATCCAAGGGATTTTTCAGATGCGGGACGTGCATAGGCTGTAGGGGCATTAAGGGTGATGGACAGAGCAAAATTAGTAAGGTAACTATTAATGACAATGAAATCTCCATTAAAGACTTCATAACAAGTAATACTAAAAATGTAATTTATGCAATTGAATGTAGTTGCCATCTTTTTTATATAGGTAGAACTTTCCCGGCCCCTGAAAGTTAGGTTAGGGGAACATTTGAGGAATGTCAGAAATGGCATGGAAACTCATGCCCTTTCAAACCATTTTAAAATACATCATAACTATAATACAGCAGACATTATACGTTTTATTGGGCTACAAAATGTAAAAGTACACTGGAGACGAAGAGATGTGGTTTCGCAATTAGGGATCCAGTCACACCGGAGCTTGGATTATTGGACACTGGGGTATTTAAGGATTTGACTTTGGGAGAGAGACCATACACCTTGGATTGCACCTTGAAAAAGACCTCAGATTTGGAGGTCGAAACGCATTGGTGGAACGGGGACGCCAGGAGTGATTGAAGGACTGTATACCAGAGGATGGAAGCGGAGTCATTCATGCAGTGTCCGGACACTACACGGTGACAATACATCAAACTGCTTATTAAGAACTGTCCGTTGCCATTTCTTTGCCACAGCTGGTAATTGTTTTTCTTTCAGCTGCCTGGGGATAAACCCATGATGATCTTCTTTTGTTGTTATATTTGTATATGTTTATAATTACAGGAGGGGTAGGGTTAGGCACTAGGAGAGACAGTTATGGTTAAGCACTTATAGGAGGGTTAGGGTTAGGCACTAGTGGGGACAGTTATGGTTAAGCACTTACAGCAGGGATAGGGTAAGGCACTAGGAGAGACAGTTAGGGTTAGGCACTTACAGGAGGGGTAGGGTTAGGCACAAGGAGAGACAGTTAGGGTTAGGCACTTACAGGAGGGGTAGGGTTAGGCACTAGGGGGGACAGTTATTGTTAAACACTTACAGGAAGGATAGGGTTAGGCACTAGGAGAGACAGTTAGGGTTAGGCACTTACAGGAGGGGTAGGCTTAGGCACTAGGGTGGACAGTTAAGGTTAAGCACTTACAGGAGGGGTAGGGTTAGGCACTAGGGGGGACAGTTAGGGTTAGGCACTTACAGGAGGGATAGGGTTAGGCACTAGGAGAGACAGTTAGGGTTAGGCACTAGAAGAGACAGTTAGGGTTAGGCACTTACAGGAGGAGTAGGGTTAGGCACTAGGAGAGACAGTTATGGTTAAGCACTTACAGGAGGGGTAGGGTTAGGCACTAGGAGAGACAGTTAGGGTTAGGCACTTACAGGAGGGATAGGGTTAGGCACTAGGAGAGACAGTTAGGGTTAGGCACTTACAGGAGGGGTAGGGTTAGGCACTAGGAGAGACAGTTAGGGTTAGGCACTTACAGGAGGGGTAGGGTTAGGCACTAGGAGAGAAAGTTAGGGTTAGGCACTTATCGGAGGGTTAGGCACTAGGAGGGACAGTTATGTTTAGGCACTTACAGGAGGGGTAGGGTTAGGCACTAGGGGGGACAGTTAGGGTTAGGCACTTACAGGAGGGATAGGGTTAGGCACTAGGAGAGACAGTTAGGGTTAGTCACTAGAAGAGACAGTTAGGGTTAGGCACTAACAGGAGAGGTAGGGTTAGGCACTAGGAGAGACAGTTATGGTTAAGCACTTACAGGAGGGGTAGGGTTAGGCACTAGTGGGGACAGTTATGGTTAAGCACTTACAGGAGGAGTAGGGTTAGGCACTAGGAGAGACAGTTAGGATTAGGCACTAGGAGAGAGTTAGGGTTAGGCACTTACAGGAGGAGTAGGGTTAGGCACTAGGAGAGACAGTTATGGTTAAGCACTTACAGGAGGGGTAGGGTTAGGCACTAGGAGGGACAGTTATGTTTAGGCACTTACATGAGGGGTAGGTTAGGCACAAGGAGAGACAGTTACGGTTAGGCACTTACAGGAGGGGTAGGGTTGGGTACTAGGAGAGACAGTTAGGGTTAGGCACTAGAAGGGACAGTTAGGGTTAAGCACTTACAGGAGGAGTAGGGTTAGGCACTAGGAGAGACAGTTATGGTTAAGCACTTACAGGAGGGGTAGGGTTAGGCACTAGGAGAGACAGTTAGGGTTAGGCACTTACAGGAGGGGTAGGGTTAGGCATTAGGACAGACAATTAGGGTTAGGCACTTACAGGAGGGGTAGGGTTAGGCACTAGGAGAGACAGTTAGGGTTAGGCACTTATCGGAGGGTTAGGCACTAGGAGGGACAGTTATGTTTAGGCACTTACATGAGGGGTAGGTTAGGCACAAGGAGAGACAGTTACGGTTAGGCACTTACAGGAGGGGTAGGGTTGGGCACTAGGAGAGACAGTTAGGGTTAGGCACTAGAAGGGACAGTTAGGGTTAAGCACTTACAGGAGGGATAGGGTTAGGCACTAGGAGAGACAGTTAGGGTTAGGCACTAGAAGGGACAGTTATGTTTAGGCACTTACAGGAGGGGTAGGTTAGGCACTAGGAGGTACAGTTATGTTTAGGCACTTACAGGAGGGGTAGGTTAGGCACTAGGAGGGACAGTTATGTTTAGGCACTTACCGGAGGGGTAGGGTTTGGCACTAAGAGGGACAGTTATGGTTAGGCACTTACAGGAGGGGTAGGGTTAGGCACTAGGAGAGACAGTTAGGGTTAGGCACTTACAGGAGGGGTAGGGTTGGGCACTAGGAGAGACAGTTAGGGTTAGGCACTAGATTTGATTTGGTGCTAGATCCACCAACCTGAGGCACCCTTGCAAGTGTCCAAAGGCACCCCAGGGTGCCACGGTGCTTAGTTTGGGAACCACTGGGTTAGGCACTTACAGGAGCATTAGGGTTAGGCAATTACAGGAGGGGTAGGGGTAGGCACTATGTGAGACAGTTAGGGTTAGGCACTTACCCCAACGGTTAGGGTTAGGCACTAGGAGGGAGAGTTAGGGTTAGGCACTTACAGGAGGTGTAGAGTTAGGCACTAGGATAGGATACACAGTTAGGGTTAGGCACTTACAGGAGGGATAGGGTTAAGCACTAGGAGAGACAGTTAAGGATAGGTACGTACAGGAGGGGTAGGGTTTGGCACTTACAGGAGAGGTAGGGTTAGGCACTAGGGGGGACAGTTATGGTTAAGCACTTACAGGAGGGATAGGGTAAGGCACTAGGAGAGACAGTTAGGTTTAGGCACTTACAGGAGGGGTAGGGTTAGGCACAAGGAGAGACAGTTAGGGTTAGGCACTTACAGGAAGGGTATGGTTAGGCACTAGGGGGGACAGTTATGGTTAAACACTTACAGGAGGGATAGGGTTAGGCACTAGGAGAGACAGTTAGGGTTAGGCACTTACAGGAGGGGTAGGCTTAGGCACTATGGTGGACAGTTATGGTTAAGCACTTACCGGAGGGCTAGGGTTAGGCACTAGGGGGGACAGTTAGGGTTAGGCACTTACAGGAGGGATAGGGTTAGGCACTAGGAGAGACAGTTAGGGTTAGGCACTAGAAGAGACAGTTAGGGTTAGGCACTTACAGGAGGGGTAGGGTTAGGCACTAGGAGAGACAGTTATGGTTAAGCACTTACAGGTGGGGTAGGGTTAGGCACTAGTGGGGACAGTTATGGTTAAGCACTTACAGGAGGAGTAGGGTTAGGCACTAGGAGAGACAGTTATGGTTAAGCACTTACAGGAGGGGTAGGCTTAGGCACTAGGGTGGACAGTTATGGTTAAGGACTTACCGGAGGGGTAGGGTTAGGCACTAGGGGGGACAGTTAGGGTTAGGCACTTACAGGAGGGGTAGGGTTAGGCACTAGGAGAGACAGTTAGGGTTAGGCACTAGAAGAGACAGTTAGGGTTAGGCACTTACAGGAGGGGTAGGGTTAGGCAGTAGGAGAGACAGTTATGGTTAAGCACTTACAGGAGGGGTAGGGTTAGGAACTAGAGGGGACAGTTATGGTTAAGCACTTACAGGAGGAGTAGGGTTAGGCACTAGGAGAGACAATTAGGGTTAGGCACTTACAGGAGGAGTAGGGTTAGGCACTAGGGAGACAGTTATGGTTACGCACTTACAGGAGGGGTAGGGTTAGGCACTAGGAGAGACAGTTAGGGTTAGGCACTTACAGGAGGGATAGGGTTAGGCACTAGGAGAGACAGTTAGGGTTAGGCACTTACAGGAGGGGTAGGGTTAGGCACTAGGAGAGACAGTTAGGGTTAGACACTTACAGGAGGGGTAGGGTTAGGCACTAGGAGAGACAGTTAGGGTTAGGCACTTATCGGAGGGTTAGGCACTAGGAGGGACAGTTATGTTTAGGCACTTACAGGAGGGGTAGGTTAGACACAAGGAGAGACAGTTAGGGTTAGGCACTTACAGGAGGAGTAGGGTTGGGCACTAGGAGAGACAGTTAGGGTTAGGCACTAGAAGGGACAGTTAGGGTTAAGCACTTACAGGAGGCATAGGGTTAGGCACTAGGAGAGACAGTTAGGGTTTGGCACTAGAAGGGACAGTTATGTTTAGGCACTTACAGGAGGGGTAGGTTAGGCACTAGGAGGGACAGTTATGTTTAGGCACTTACAGGAGGGGTAGGTTAGGCACTAGGAGGGACAGTTATGTTTAGGCACTTACAGGAGGGGTAGGTTAGGCACTAGGAGAGACAGTTATGTTTAGGCACTTACAGGAGGGATAAGGTTAGGCACTAGGAGAGACAGTTAGGGTTAGGCACTAGAAGAGACAGTTAGGGTTAGGCACTTACAGGAGGGGTAGGGATAGGCACTAGGAGAGACAGTTATGGTTAAGCACTTACAGGAGGGGTAGGGTTAGGCACTAGTGGGGACAGTTATGGTTAAGCACTTACAGGAGGAGTAGGGTTAGGCACTAGGAGAGACAGTTATGGTTAAGCACTTACAGGAGGGGTAGGCTTAGGCACTAGGGTGGACAGTTATGGTTAAGCACTTACCGGAGGGGTAGGGTTAGGCACTAGGGGGGACTGTTAGGGTTAGGCACTTACAGGAGGGGTAGGGTTCGGCACTAGGAGAGACAGTTAGGGTTAGGCACTAGAAGAGACAGTTAGGGTTAGGCACTTACAGGAGGGGTAGGGTTAGGCAGTAGGAGAGACAGTTATGGTTAAGCACTTACAGGAGGGGTAGGGTTAGGAACTAGTGGGGACAGTTATGGTTAAGCACTTACAGGAGGAGTAGGGTTAGGCACTAGGAGAGACAGTTAGGGTTAGGCACTTACAGGAGGAGTAGGGTTAGGCACTAGGGAGACAGTTATGGTTAAGCACTTACAGGAGGGGTAGGGTTAGGCACAAGGAGAGACAGTTAGGGTTAGGCACTTACAGGAGGGATAGGGTTAGGCACTAGGAGAGACAGTTAGGGTTAGGCACTTACAGGAGGGGTAGGGTTAGGCACTAGGAGAGACAGTTAGGGTTAGGCACTTACAGGAGGGGTAGGGTTAGGCACTAGGAGAGACAGTTAGGGTTAGGCACTTATCGGAGGGTTAGGCACTAGGAGGGACAGTTATGTTTAGGCACTTACAGGAGGGGTAGGTTAGGCACAAGGAGAGACAGTTAGGGTTAGGCACTTACAAGAGGGGTAGGGTTGGGCACTAAGAGAGACAGTTAGGGTTAGGCACTAGAAGGGACAGTTAGGGTTAAGCACTTACAGGAGGGATAGGGTTAGGCACTAGGAGAGACAGTTAGGGTTAGGCACTAGAAGGGACAGTTATGTTTAGGCACTTACAGGAGGGGTAGGTTAGGCACTAGGAGGGACAGTTATGTTTAGGCACTTACAGGAGGGGTAGGTTAGGCACTAGGAGGGACAGTTATGTTTCGGCACTTACAGGAGGGGTAGGGTTAGGCACTAGGAGGGACAGTTATGGTTAGGCACTTACAGGAGGGGTAGGGTTAGGCACTAGGAGAGACAGTTATGTTTAGGCACTTACAGGAGGGGTAGGGTTAGGCACTAGGGGGGACAGTTAGGGTTAGGCACTTACAGGAGGGATAGGGTTAGGCACTAGGAGAGACAGTTAGGGTTAGTCACTAGAAGAGACAGTTAGGGTTAGGCACTAACAGGAGGGGTAGGGTTAGGCACTAGGAGAGACAGTTATGGTTAAGCACTTACAGGAGGGGTAGGGTTAGGCACTAGTGGGGACAGTTATGGTTAAGCACTTACAGGAGGAGTAGGGTTAGGCACTAGGCGAGATAGTTAGGATTAGGCACTAGGAGAGAGTTAGGGTTAGGCACTTACAGGAGGAGTAGGGTTAGGCACTAGGAGAGACAGTTATGGTTAAGCACTTACAGGAGGGGTAGGGTTAGGCACTAGGAGAGACAGTTAGGGTTAGGCACTTACAGGAGGGGTAGGGATAGGCACTAGGACAGACAGTTAGGGTTAAGCACTTACAGGAGGGGTAGGGTTAGGCACTAGGAGAGACAGTTAGGGTTAGGCACTTATCGGAGGGTTAGGCACTAGGAGGGACAGTAATGTTTAGGCACTTACATGAGGGGTAGGTTAGGCACAAGGAGAGACAGTTACGGTTAGGCACTTACAGGAGGGGTAGGGTTGGGCACTAGGAGAGACAGTTTGGGTTAGGCACTAGAATGGACAGTTAGGGTTAAGCACTTACAGGAGGGATAGGGTTAGGCACTAGGAGAGACAGTTAGGGTTAGGCACTAGAAGGGACAGTTATGTTTAGGCACTTACAGGAGGGGTAGGTTAGGCACTAGGAGGTACAGTTATGTTTAGGCACTTACAGGAGGGGTAGGTTATGCACTAGGAGGGACAGTTATGTTTAGGCACTTACAGGAGGGGTAGGGTTTGGCACTAGGAGGGACAGTTATGGTTAGGCACTTACAGGAGGGGTAGGGTTAGGCACTAGGAGAGACAGTTAGGGTTAGGCACTTACAGGAGGGGTAGGGTTGGGCACTAGGAGAGACAGTTAGGGTTAGGCACTAGATTTGATTTGGTGCTAGATCCACCAACCTGAGGCACCCTTGCAAGTGTCCAAAGGCACCCCAGGGTGCCACGGTGCTTAGTTTGGGAACCACTGGGTTAGGCACTTACAGGAGCATTAGGATTAGGCAATTACAGGAGGGGTAGGGGTAGGCACTATGTGAGACAGTTAGGGTTAGGCACTTACCCCAACGGTTAGGGTTAGGCACTAGGAGGGAGAGTTAGGGTTAGGCACTTACAGGAGGTGTAGAGTTAGGCACTAGGATAGGATACACAGATAGGGTTAGGCACTTACAGGAGGGATAGGGTTAAGCACTAGGAGAGACAGTTAAGGATAGGTACTTTCAGGAGGGGTAGGGTTTGGCACTTACAGGAGGGGTAGGGTTAGGCACTAGGGGGGACAGTTATGGTTAAGCACTTACAGGAGGGATAGGGTAAGGCACTAGGAGAGACAGTTAGGTTTAGGCACTTACAGGAGGGGTAGGGTTAGGCACAAGGAGAGACAGTTAGGGTTAGGCACTTACAGGAGGGGTATGGTTAGGCACTAGGGGGGACAGTTATGGTTAAACACTTACAGGAGGGATAGGGTTAGGCACTAGGAGAGACAGTTAGGGTTAGGCACTTACAGGAGGGGTAGGCTTAGGCACTAGGGTGGACAGTTATGGTTAAGCACTTACCGGAGGGGTAGGGTTAGGCACTAGGGGGGACAGTTAGGGTTAGGCACTTACAGGAGGGATAGGGTTAGGCACTAGGAGAGACAGTTAGGGTTAGGCACTAGAAGAGACAGTTAGGGTTAGGCACTTGCAGGAGGGGTAGGGTTAGGCACTAGGAGAGACAGTTATGGTTAAGCACTTACAGGAGGGGTAGGGTTAGGCACTAGTGGGGACAGTTATGGTTAAGCACTTACAGGAGGAGTAGGGTTAGGCACTAGGAGAGACAGTTATGGTTAAGCACTTACAGGAGGGGTAGGCTTAGGCACTAGGGTGGACAGTTATGGTTAAGCACTTACCGGAGGGGTAGGGTTAGGCACTAGGGGGGACAGTTAGGGTTAGGCACTTACAGGAGGGGTAGGGTTAGGCACTAGGAGAGACAGTTAGGGTTAGGCACTAGAAGAGACAGTTAGGGTTAGGCACTTACAGGAGGGGTAGGATTAGGCAGTAGGAGAGACAGTTATGGTTAAGCACTTACAGGAGGGGTAGGGTTAGGAACTAGTGGGGACAGTTATGGTTAAGCACTTACAGGAGGAGTAGGGTTAGGCACTAGGAGAGACAGTTAGGGTTAGGCACTTACAGGAGGAGTAGGGTTAGGCACTAGGGAGACAGTTATGGTTAAGCACTTACAGGAGGGGTAGGGTTAGGCACTAGGAGAGACAGTTAGGGTTAGGCACTTACAGGAGGGATAGGGTTAGGCACTAGGAGAGACAGTTAGGGTTAGGCACTTACAGGAGGGGTAGGGTAAGGCACTAGGAGAGACAGTAAGGGTTAGGCACTTACAGGAGGGGTAGGGTTAGGCACTAGGAGAGACAGTTAGGGTTAGGCACTTATCGGAGGGTTAGGCACTAGGAGGGACAGTTATGTTTAGGCACTTACAGGAGGGGTAGGTTAGGCACAAGGAGAGACAGTTAGGGTTAGGCACTTACAGGAGGGGTAGGGTTGGGCACTAGGAGAGACAGTTAGGGTTAGGCACTAGAAGGGACAGTTAGGGTTAAGCACTTACAGGAGGGATAGGGTTAGGCACTAGGAGAGACAGTTAGGGTTAGGCACTAGAAGGGACACTTATGTTTAGGCACTTACAGGAGGGGTAGGTTAGGCACTAGGAGGGACAGTTATGTTTAGGCACTTACAGGAGGGGTAGGTTAGGCACTAGGAGGGACAGTTATGTTTAGGCACTTACAGGAGGGGAAGGGTTAGGCACTAGGAGGGACAGTTATGGTTAGGCACTTACAGGAGGGGTAGGGTTAGGCACTAGGAGAGACAGTTATGTTTAGGCACTTACAGGAGGGGTAGGGTTAGGCACTAGGGGGGACAGTTAGGGTTAGGCACTTACAGGAGGGATAGGGTTAGGCACTAGGAGAGACAGTTAGGGTTAGTCACTAGAAGAGACATTTAGGGTTAGGCACTAACAGGAGGGGTAGGGTTAGGCACTAGGAGAGACAGTTATGGTTAAGCACTTACAGGAGGGGTAGGGTTAGGCACTAGTGGGGACAGTTATGGTTAAGCACTTACAGGAGGAGTAGGGTTAGGCACTAGGCGAGATAGTTAGGATTAGGCACTAGGAGAGAGTTAGGGTTAGGCACTTACAGGAGGAGTAGGGTTAGGCACTAGGAGAGACAGTTATGGTTAAGCACTTACAGGAGGGGTAGGGTTAGGCACTAGAAGAGACAGTTAGGGTTAGGCACTTACAGGAGGGGTAGGGATAGGCACTAGGACAGACAGTTAGGGTTAAGCACTTACAGGAGGGGTAGGGTTAGGCACTAGGAGAGACAGTTAGGGTTAGGCACTTATCGGAGGGTTAGGCACTAGGAGGGACAGTTATGTTTAGGCACTTACATGAGGGGTAGGTTAGGCACAAGGAGAGACAGTTACGGTTAGGCACTTACAGGAGGGGTAGGGTTGGGCACTAGGAGAGACAGTTAGGGTTAGGCACTAGAATGGACAGTTAGGGTTAAGCACTTACAGGAGGGATAGGGTTAGGCACTAGGAGAGACAGTTAGGGTTAGGCACTAGAAGGGACAGTTATGTTTAGGCACTTACAGGAGGGGTAGGTTAGGCACTAGGAGGTACAGTTATGTTTAGGCACTTACAGGAGGGGTAGGTTATGCACTAGGAGGGACAGTTATGTTTAGGCACTTACAGGAGGGGTAGGGTTTGGCACTAGGAGGGACAGTTATGGTTAGGCACTTACAGGAGGGGTAGGGTTAGGCACTAGGAGAGACAGTTAGGGTTAGGCACTTACAGGAGGGGTAGGGTTGGGCACTAGGAGAGACAGTTAGGGTTAGGCACTAGATTTGATTTGGTGCTAGATCCACCAACCTGAGGCACCCTTGCAAGTGTCCAAAGGCACCCCAGGGTGCCACGGTGCTTAGTTTGGGAACCACTGGGTTAGGCACTTACAGGAGCATTAGGATTAGGCAATTACAGGAGGGGTAGGGGTAGGCACTATGTGAGACAGTTAGGGTTAGGCACTTACCCCAACGGTTAGGGTTAGGCACTAGGAGGGAGAGTTAGGGTTAGGCACTTACAGGAGGTGTAGAGTTAGGCACTAGGATAGGATACACAGTTAGGGTTAGGCACTTACAGGAGGGATAGGGTTAAGCACTAGGAGAGACAGTTAAGGATAGGTACTTTCAGGAGGGGTAGGGTTTGGCACTTACAGGAGGGGTAGGGTTAGGCACTAGGGGGGACAGTTATGGTTAAGCACTTACAGGAGGGATAGGGTAAGGCACTAGGAGAGACAGTTAGGTTTAGGCACTTACAGGAGGGGTAGGGTTAGGCACAAGGAGAGACAGTTAGGGTTAGGTCCTTACAGGAGGGGTATGGTTAGGCACTAGGGGGGACAGTTATGGTTAAACACTTACAGGAGGGATAGGGTTAGGCACTAGGAGAGACAGTTAGGGTTAGGCACTTACAGGAGGGGTAGGGTTAGGCACTAGGGGGGACAGTTAGGGTTAGGCACTTACAGGAGGGATAGGGTTAGGCACTAGGAGAGACAGTTAGGGTTAGGCACTAGAAGAGACAGTTAGGGTTAGGCACTTACAGGAGGGGTAGGGTTAGGCACTAGGAGAGACAGTTATGGTTAAGCACTTACAGGAGGGGTAGGGTTAGGCACTAGTGGGGACAGTTATGGTTAAGCACTTACAGGAGGAGTAGGGTTAGGCACTAGGAGAGACAGTTATGGTTAAGCACTTACAGGAGGGGTAGGCTTAGGCACTAGGGTGGACAGTTATGGTTAAGCACTTACCGGAGGGGTAGGGTTAGGCACTAGGGGGGACAGTTAGGGTTAGGCACTTACAGGAGGGGTAGGGTTAGGCACTAGGAGAGACAGTTAGGGTTAGGCACTAGAAGAGACAGTTAGGGTTAGGCACTTACAGGAGGGGTAGGGTTAGGCAGTAGGAGAGACAGTTATGGTTAAGCACTTACAGGAGGGGTAGGGTTAGGCACTAGTGGGGACAGTTATGGTTAAGCACTTACAGGAGGAGTAGGGTTAGGAACTAGGAGAGACAGTTAGGGTTAGGCACTTACAGGAGGGGTAGGGTTAGGCACTAGGAGATACAGTTAGGGTTAGGCACTTACAGGAGGGGTAGGGTTAGGCACTAGGAGAGACAGTTAGGGTTAGGCACTTATCGGAGGGTTAGGCACTAGGAGGGACAGTTATGTTTAGGCACTTACAGGAGGGGTAGGTTAGGCACAAGGAGAGACAGTTAGGGTTAGGCACTTACAGGAGGGGTAGGGTTGGGCACTAGGAGAGACAGTTAGGGTTAGGCACTAGAAGGGACAGTTAGGGTTAAGCACTTACAGGAGGGATAGGGTTAGGCACTAGGAGAGACAGTTAGGGTTAGGCACTAGAAGGGACAGTTATGTTTAGGCACTTACAGGAGGGGTAGGTTAGGTACTAGGAGGGACAGTTATGTTTAGGCACTTACAGGAGGGGTAGGTTAGGCACTAGGAGGGACAGTTATGTTTAGGCACTTACAGGAGGGGAAGGGTTAGGCACTAGGAGGGACAGTTATGGTTAGGCACTTACAGGAGGGGTAGGGTTAGGCACTAGGAGAGACAGTTATGTTTAGGCACTTACAGGAGGGGTAGGGTTAGGCACTAGGGGGGACAGTTAGGGTTAGGCACTTACAGGAGGGATAGGGTTAGGCACTAGGAGAGACAGTTAGGGTTAGTCACTAGAAGAGACAGTTAGGGTTAGGCACTAACAGGAGGGGTAGGGTTAGGCACTAGGAGAGACAGTTATGGTTAAGCACTTACAGGAGGGGTAGGGTTAGGCACTAGTGGGGACAGTTATGGTTAAGCACTTACAGGAGGAGTAGGGTTAGGCACTAGGTGAGATAGTTAGGATTAGGCACTAGGAGAGAGTTAGGGTTAGGCACTTACAGGAGGAGTAGGGTTAGGCACTAGGAGAGACAGTTATGGTTAAGCGCTTACAGGAGGGGTAGGGTTAGGCACTAGGAGAGACAGTTAGGGTTAGGCACTTACAGGAGGGGTAGGGATAGGCACTAGGACAGACAGTTAGGGTTAAGCACTTACAGGAGGGGTAGGGTTAGGCACTAGGAGAGACAGTTAGGGTTAGGCACTTATCGGAGGGTTAGGCACTAGGAGGGACAGTTATGTTTAGGCACTTACATGAGGGGTAGGTTAGGCACAAGGAGAGACAGTTACGGTTAGGCACTTACAGGAGGGGTAGGGTTGGGCACTAGGAGAGACAGTTAGGGTTAGGCACTAGAATGGACAGTTAGGGTTAAGCACTTACAGGAGGGATAGGGTTAGGCACTAGGAGAGACAGTTAGGGTTAGGCACTAGAAGGGACAGTTATGTTTAGGCACTTACAGGAGGGGTAGGTTAGGCACTAGGAGGTACAGTTATGTTTAGGCACTTACAGGAGGGGTAGGTTATGCACTCGGAGGGACAGTTATGTTTAGGCACTTACAGGAGGGGTAGGGTTTGGCACTAGGAGGGACAGTTATGGTTAGGCACTTACAGGAGGGGTAGGGTTAGGCACTAGGAGAGACAGTTAGGGTTAGGCACTTACAGGAGGGGTAGGGTTGGGCACTAGGAGAGACAGTTAGGGTTAGGCACTAGATTTGATTTGGTGCTAGATCCACCAACCTGAGGCACCCTTGCAAGTGTCCAAAGGCACCCCAGGGTGCCACGGTGCTTAGTTTGGGAACCACTGGGTTAGGCACTTACAGGAGCATTAGGATTAGGCAATTACAGGAGGGGTAGGGGTAGGCACTATGTGAGACAGTTAGGGTTAGGCACTTACCCCAACGGTTAGGGTTAGGCACTAGGAGGGAGAGTTAGGGTTAGGCACTTACAGGAGGTGTAGAGTTAGGCACTAGGATAGGATACACAGTTAGGGTTAGGCACTTACAGGAGGGATAGGGTTAAGCACTAGGAGAGACAGTTAAGGATAGGTACTTTCAGGAGGGGTAGGGTTTGGCACTTACAGGAGGGGTAGGGTTAGGCACTAGGGGGGAGAGTTATGGTTAAGCACTTACAGGAGGGATAGGGTAAGGCACTAGGAGAGACAGTTAGGTTTAGGCACTTACAGGAGGGGTAGGGTTAGGCACAAGGAGAGACAGTTAGGGTTAGGCACTTACAGGAGGGGTATGGTTAGGCACTAGGGGGGACAGTTATGGTTAAACACTTACAGGAGGGATAGGGTTAGGCATTAGGAGAGACAGTTAGGGTTAGGCACTTACAGGAGGGGTAGGCTTAGGCAATAGGGTGGACAGTTATGGTTAAGCACTTACTGGAGGGGTGGGGTTAGGCACTAGGGGGGACAGTTAGGGTTAGGCACTTACAGGAGGGATAGGGTTAGGCACTAGGAGAGACAGTTAGGGTTAGGCACTAGAAGAGACAGTTAGGGTTAGGCACTTACAGGAGGGGTAGGGTTAGGCACTAGGAGAGACAGTTATGGTTAAGCACTTACAGGAGGGGTAGGGTTAGGCACTAGTGGTGACAGTTATGGTTAAGCACTTACAGGAGGAGTAGGGTTAGGCACTAGGAGAGACAGTTATGGTTAAGCACTTACAGGAGGGGTAGGCTTAGGCACTAGGGTGGACAGTTATGGTTAAGCACTTACCGGAGGGGTAGGGTTAGGCACTAGGGGGGACAGTTAGGGTTAGGCACTTACAGGAGGGGTAGGGTTAGGCACTAGGAGAGACAGTTAGGGTTAGGCACTAGAAGAGACAGTTAGGGTTAGGCACTTACAGGAGGGGTAGGGTTAGGCAGTAGGAGAGACAGTTATGGTTAAGCACTTACAGGAGGGGTAGGGTTAGGCACTAGTGGGGACAGTTATGGTTAAGCACTTACAGGAGGAGTAGGGTTAGGAACTAGGAGAGACAGTTAGGGTTAGACACTTACAGGAGGAGTAGGGTTAGGCACTAGGAGAGACAGTTATGGTTAAGCACTTACAGGAGGGGTAGGGTAAGGCACTAGGAGAGACAGTTAGGGTTAGGCACTTACAGGAGGGATAGGGTTAGGCACTAGGAGAGACACTTAGGGTTAGGCACTTACAGGAGGGGTAGGGTTAGGCACTAGGAGAGACAGTTCGGGTTAGGCACTTACAGGAGGGGTAGGGTTAGGCACTAGGAGAGACAGTTAGGGTTAGGCACTTATCGGAGGGTTAGGCACTAGGAGGGACAGTTATGTTTAGGCACTTACAGGAGGGGTAGGTTAGGCACAAGGAGAGACAGTTAGGGTTAGGCACTTACAGGAGGGGTAGGGTTGGGCACTAGGAGAGACAGTTAGGGTTAGGCACTAGAAGGGACAGTTAGGGTTAAGCACTTACAGGAGGGATAGGGTTAGGCACTAGGAGAGACAGTTAGGGTTAGGCACTAGAAGGGACAGTTATGTTTAGGCACTTACAGGAGGGGTAGGTTAGGCACTAGGAGGGACAGTTATGTTTAGGCACTTACAGGAGGGGTAGGTTAGGCACTAGGAGGGACAGTTATGTTTAGGCACTTACAGGAGGGGTAGGGTTAGGCACTAGGAGGGACAGTTATGGTTAGGCACTTACAGGAGGGGTAGGGTTAGGCACTAGGAGAGACAGTTAGGGTTAGGCACTTACAGGAGGGGTAGGGTTGGGCACTAGGAGAGACAGTTAGGGTTAGGCACTAGAAGGGACAGTTAGGGTTAAGCACTTACAGGAGGGATAGGGTTAGGCACTAGGAGAGACAGTTAGGGTTAGGCACTAGAAGGGACAGTTATGTTTAGGCACTTACAGGAGGGTTAGGTTAGGCACTAGGAGGGACAGCTATGTTTAGGCACTTACAGGAGGGGTAGGGTTAGGCACTAGGGGGGACAGTTAGGGTTAAGCACTTACAGGAGGTATAGGGTTAGGCACTAGGAGAGACAGTTAGGGTTAGGCACTTACAGGAGGGGTAGGGTTTGGCACTAGGGGAGACAGTTATGGTTAAGCACTTACAGGAGGGGTAGGGTTAGGCACTAGGAAAGACAGTTAGGGTTAGGCACTTATAGGAGGGGTAGGGTTAGGCACTAGGAGAGACAGTTATGGTTAAGCACTTACAGGAGGGGTAGGGATAGGCACTAGCGGGGACAGTTATGGTTAAGCACTTACACGAGGGGTAGGGTTAGGCACTAGAAGAGACAGCTAGGGTTAGGCACTTACAGGAGGGGTAGGGTTAGGCACTAGGAGAGACAGTTATGGTTAAGCACTTATACAGGAGGTTTAGGGTTAGGCACTAGGAGAGACAGTTAGGGTTAGGCACTTACAGGAGGGATAGGGTTAGGCACTAGGAGAGACAGTTAGGGTTAGGCACTTACAGGAGGGGTAGGGTTAGGCACTAGGAGAGACAGTTAGGGTTAGGCACTTACAGGAGGGGTAGGGTTAGGCACTAGGAGAGACAGTTAGGGTTAGGCACTTATCGGAGGGTGAGGAGGGACAGTTATGTTTAGGCACTTACAGGAGGGGTAGGTTAGGCACAGCACAAGGAGAGACAGTTTGGGTTAGGCACTTATTGGATGGTTAGGCACTAGGAGGGACAGTTATGTTTAGGCACTTGCAGGAGGGGTAGGTTAGGCACTAGGAGGGACAGTTATGTTTAGGCACTTACAGGAGGGGTAGGGTTGGGCACTAGGAGAGAAAGTTAGGGTTAGGCACTAGAAGGGACAGTTAGGGTTAAGCACTTACAGGAGGGATAGGGTTAGGCACTAGGAGAGACAGTTAGGGTTAGGCACTAGAAGGGACAGTTAGGGTTAGGCACTTACAGCAGGGGTAGGGTTAGGCACTAGGGGGACAGTTAGGGTTAAGCACTTACAGGAGGGATAGGGTTAGGCACTAGGAGACACAGTTAGGGTTAGGCACTTACAGGAGGGATAGGGTTAGGCACTTGGAGAGACAGTTAGGGTTAGGCACTAGAAGGGACAGTTAGGGTTAAGCACTTACAGGACGGATAGGGTTGGGCACTAGGAGAGACAGTTAGGGTTAGGCACTAGAAGGGACAGTTAGGGTAGGCACTTACAGGAGTGGTAGGGTTAGGCAGTAGGGTGGACAGTTAGGGATAAGCACTTACAGGAGGGATAGGGTTAGGCACTAGGAGAGACAGTTAGGGTAAGGCACTTACAGGAAGGATAGGGTTAGGCACTAGGAGAGAGAGCTAGGGTTAGGCACTAGAAGGGACAGTTAGGGTTAAGCACTTACAGGACGGATAGGGTTGGGCACTAGGAGAGACAGTTAGGGTTAGGCACTAGAAGGGACAGTTAGGGTAGGCACTTACAGGAGTGGTAGGGTTAGGCAGTAGGGGGGACAGTTAGGGTTAAGCACTTACAGGAGGGATAGGGTTAGGCACTAGAAGAGACAGTTAGGGTTAGGCACTTACAGGAGGGGTAAGGTTAGGCACAAGGAGAGACAGTTAGGGTTAAGCACTTACAGGAGGGGTAGGGTTAGGCACTAGTGGGGACAGTTATGGTTAAGCACTAACAGGAGGAGTAGGGTTAGGCACTAGGAGAGACAGTTATGGTTACGCACTTACAGGAGGGGTAGGCTTAGGCACTAGGGTGGACAGTTATGGTTAAGCACTTACCGGAGGGGTAGGGTTAGGCACTAGGGGGGACAGTTAGGGTTAGGCACTTACAGGAGGGGTAGGGTTAGGCACTAGGAGAGACAGTTAGGGTTAGGCACTAGAAGAGACAGTTAGGGTTAGGCACTTACAGGAGGGGTAGGGTTAGGCACTAGGAGAGACAGTTAGGGTTAGGCACTTACAGGAGGGGTAGGGTTAGGCACTAGGGGGGACAGTTAGGGTTAGGCACTTACAGGAGGGATAGGGTTAGGCACTAGGAGAGACAGTTAGGGTTAGGCACTAGAAGAGACAGTTAGGGTTAGGCACTTACAGGAGGGGTAGGGTTAGGCACTAGGAGAGACAGTTATGGTTAAGCACTTACAGGAGGGGTAGGGTTAGGCACTAGTGGGGACAGTTATGGTTAAGCACTTACAGGAGGAGTAGGGTTAGGCACTAGGAGAGACAGTTATGGTTAAGCACTTACAGGAGGGGTAGGCTTAGGCACTAGGGTGGACAGTTATGGTTAAGCACTTACCGGAGGGGTAGGGTTAGGCACTAGGGGGGACAGTTAGGGTTAGGCACTTACAGGAGGGGTAGGGTTAGGCACTAGGAGAGACAGTTAGGGTTAGGCACTAGAAGAGACAGTTAGGGTTAGGCACTTACAGGAGGGGTAGGGTTAGGCAGTAGGAGAGACAGTTATGGTTAAGCACTTACAGGAGGGGTAGGGTTAGGCACTAGTGGGGACAGTTATGGTTAAGCACTTACAGGAGGAGTAGGGTTAGGAACTAGGAGAGACAGTTAGGGTTAGGCACTTACAGGAGGGGTAGGGTTAGGCACTAGGAGATACAGTTAGGGTTAGGCACTTACAGGAGGGGTAGGGTTAGGCACTAGGAGAGACAGTTAGGGTTAGGCACTTATCGGAGGGTTAGGCACTAGGAGGGACAGTTATGTTTAGGCACTTACAGGAGGGGTAGGTTAGGCACAAGGAGAGACAGTTAGGGTTAGGCACTTACAGGAGGGGTAGGGTTGGGCACTAGGAGAGACAGTTAGGGTTAGGCACTAGAAGGGACAGTTAGGGTTAAGCACTTACAGGAGGGATAGGGTTAGGCACTAGGAGAGACAGTTAGGGTTAGGCACTAGAAGGGACAGTTATGTTTAGGCACTTACAGGAGGGGTAGGTTAGGTACTAGGAGGGACAGTTATGTTTAGGCACTTACAGGAGGGGTAGGTTAGGCACTAGGAGGGACAGTTATGTTTAGGCACTTACAGGAGGGGAAGGGTTAGGCACTAGGAGGGACAGTTATGGTTAGGCACTTACAGGAGGGGTAGGGTTAGGCACTAGGAGAGACAGTTATGTTTAGGCACTTACAGGAGGGGTAGGGTTAGGCACTAGGGGGGACAGTTAGGGTTAGGCACTTACAGGAGGGATAGGGTTAGGCACTAGGAGAGACAGTTAGGGTTAGTCACTAGAAGAGACAGTTAGGGTTAGGCACTAACAGGAGGGGTAGGGTTAGGCACTAGGAGAGACAGTTATGGTTAAGCACTTACAGGAGGGGTAGGGTTAGGCACTAGTGGGGACAGTTATGGTTAAGCACTTACAGGAGGAGTAGGGTTAGGCACTAGGTGAGATAGTTAGGATTAGGCACTAGGAGAGAGTTAGGGTTAGGCACTTACAGGAGGAGTAGGGTTAGGCACTAGGAGAGACAGTTATGGTTAAGCGCTTACAGGAGGGGTAGGGTTAGGCACTAGGAGAGACAGTTAGGGTTAGGCACTTACAGGAGGGGTAGGGATAGGCACTAGGACAGACAGTTAGGGTTAAGCACTTACAGGAGGGGTAGGGTTAGGCACTAGGAGAGACAGTTAGGGTTAGGCACTTATCGGAGGGTTAGGCACTAGGAGGGACAGTTATGTTTAGGCACTTACATGAGGGGTAGGTTAGGCACAAGGAGAGACAGTTACGGTTAGGCACTTACAGGAGGGGTAGGGTTGGGCACTAGGAGAGACAGTTAGGGTTAGGCACTAGAATGGACAGTTAGGGTTAAGCACTTACAGGAGGGATAGGGTTAGGCACTAGGAGAGACAGTTAGGGTTAGGCACTAGAAGGGACAGTTATGTTTAGGCACTTACAGGAGGGGTAGGTTAGGCACTAGGAGGTACAGTTATGTTTAGGCACTTACAGGAGGGGTAGGTTATGCACTCGGAGGGACAGTTATGTTTAGGCACTTACAGGAGGGGTAGGGTTTGGCACTAGGAGGGACAGTTATGGTTAGGCACTTACAGGAGGGGTAGGGTTAGGCACTAGGAGAGACAGTTAGGGTTAGGCACTTACAGGAGGGGTAGGGTTGGGCACTAGGAGAGACAGTTAGGGTTAGGCACTAGATTTGATTTGGTGCTAGATCCACCAACCTGAGGCACCCTTGCAAGTGTCCAAAGGCACCCCAGGGTGCCACGGTGCTTAGTTTGGGAACCACTGGGTTAGGCACTTACAGGAGCATTAGGATTAGGCAATTACAGGAGGGGTAGGGGTAGGCACTATGTGAGACAGTTAGGGTTAGGCACTTACCCCAACGGTTAGGGTTAGGCACTAGGAGGGAGAGTTAGGGTTAGGCACTTACAGGAGGTGTAGAGTTAGGCACTAGGATAGGATACACAGTTAGGGTTAGGCACTTACAGGAGGGATAGGGTTAAGCACTAGGAGAGACAGTTAAGGATAGGTACTTTCAGGAGGGGTAGGGTTTGGCACTTACAGGAGGGGTAGGGTTAGGCACTAGGGGGGAGAGTTATGGTTAAGCACTTACAGGAGGGATAGGGTAAGGCACTAGGAGAGACAGTTAGGTTTAGGCACTTACAGGAGGGGTAGGGTTAGGCACAAGGAGAGACAGTTAGGGTTAGGCACTTACAGGAGGGGTATGGTTAGGCACTAGGGGGGACAGTTATGGTTAAACACTTACAGGAGGGATAGGGTTAGGCATTAGGAGAGACAGTTAGGGTTAGGCACTTACAGGAGGGGTAGGCTTAGGCAATAGGGTGGACAGTTATGGTTAAGCACTTACCGGAGGGGTGGGGTTAGGCACTAGGGGGGACAGTTAGGGTTAGGCACTTACAGGAGGGATAGGGTTAGGCACTAGGAGAGACAGTTAGGGTTAGGCACTAGAAGAGACAGTTAGGGTTAGGCACTTACAGGAGGGGTAGGGTTAGGCACTAGGAGAGACAGTTATGGTTAAGCACTTACAGGAGGGGTAGGGTTAGGCACTAGTGGTGACAGTTATGGTTAAGCACTTACAGGAGGAGTAGGGTTAGGCACTAGGAGAGACAGTTATGGTTAAGCACTTACAGGAGGGGTAGGCTTAGGCACTAGGGTGGACAGTTATGGTTAAGCACTTACCGGAGGGGTAGGGTTAGGCACTAGGGGGGACAGTTAGGGTTAGGCACTTACAGGAGGGGTAGGGTTAGGCACTAGGAGAGACAGTTAGGGTTAGGCACTAGAAGAGACAGTTAGGGTTAGGCACTTACAGGAGGGGTAGGGTTAGGCAGTAGGAGAGACAGTTATGGTTAAGCACTTACAGGAGGGGTAGGGTTAGGCACTAGTGGGGACAGTTATGGTTAAGCACTTACAGGAGGAGTAGGGTTAGGAACTAGGAGAGACAGTTAGGGTTAGACACTTACAGGAGGAGTAGGGTTAGGCACTAGGAGAGACAGTTATGGTTAAGCACTTACAGGAGGGGTAGGGTAAGGCACTAGGAGAGACAGTTAGGGTTAGGCACTTACAGGAGGGATAGGGTTAGGCACTAGGAGAGACACTTAGGGTTAGGCACTTACAGGAGGGGTAGGGTTAGGCACTAGGAGAGACAGTTCGGGTTAGGCACTTACAGGAGGGGTAGGGTTAGGCACTAGGAGAGACAGTTAGGGTTAGGCACTTATCGGAGGGTTAGGCACTAGGAGGGACAGTTATGTTTAGGCACTTACAGGAGGGGTAGGTTAGGCACAAGGAGAGACAGTTAGGGTTAGGCACTTACAGGAGGGGTAGGGTTGGGCACTAGGAGAGACAGTTAGGGTTAGGCACTAGAAGGGACAGTTAGGGTTAAGCACTTACAGGAGGGATAGGGTTAGGCACTAGGAGAGACAGTTAGGGTTAGGCACTAGAAGGGACAGTTATGTTTAGGCACTTACAGGAGGGGTAGGTTAGGCACTAGGAGGGACAGTTATGTTTAGGCACTTACAGGAGGGGTAGGTTAGGCACTAGGAGGGACAGTTATGTTTAGGCACTTACAGGAGGGGTAGGGTTAGGCACTAGGAGGGACAGTTATGGTTAGGCACTTACAGGAGGGGTAGGGTTAGGCACTAGGAGAGACAGTTAGGGTTAGGCACTTACAGGAGGGGTAGGGTTGGGCACTAGGAGAGACAGTTAGGGTTAGGCACTAGAAGGGACAGTTAGGGTTAAGCACTTACAGGAGGGATAGGGTTAGGCACTAGGAGAGACAGTTAGGGTTAGGCACTAGAAGGGACAGTTATGTTTAGGCACTTACAGGAGGGTTAGGTTAGGCACTAGGAGGGACAGCTATGTTTAGGCACTTACAGGAGGGGTAGGGTTAGGCACTAGGGGGGACAGTTAGGGTTAAGCACTTACAGGAGGTATAGGGTTAGGCACTAGGAGAGACAGTTAGGGTTAGGCACTTACAGGAGGGGTAGGGTTTGGCACTAGGGGAGACAGTTATGGTTAAGCACTTACAGGAGGGGTAGGGTTAGGCACTAGGAAAGACAGTTAGGGTTAGGCACTTATAGGAGGGGTAGGGTTAGGCACTAGGAGAGACAGTTATGGTTAAGCACTTACAGGAGGGGTAGGGATAGGCACTAGCGGGGACAGTTATGGTTAAGCACTTACACGAGGGGTAGGGTTAGGCACTAGAAGAGACAGCTAGGGTTAGGCACTTACAGGAGGGGTAGGGTTAGGCACTAGGAGAGACAGTTATGGTTAAGCACTTATACAGGAGGTTTAGGGTTAGGCACTAGGAGAGACAGTTAGGTTTAGGCACTTACAGGAGGGATAGGGTTAGGCACTAGGAGAGACAGTTAGGGTTAGGCACTTACAGGAGGGGTAGGGTTAGGCACTAGGAGAGACAGTTAGGGTTAGGCACTTACAGGAGGGGTAGGGTTAGGCACTAGGAGAGACAGTTAGGGTTAGGCACTTATCGGAGGGTGAGGAGGGACAGTTATGTTTAGGCACTTACAGGAGGGGTAGGTTAGGCACAGCACAAGGAGAGACAGTTTGGGTTAGGCACTTATTGGATGGTTAGGCACTAGGAGGGACAGTTATGTTTAGGCACTTGCAGGAGGGGTAGGTTAGGCACTAGGAGGGACAGTTATGTTTAGGCACTTACAGGAGGGGTAGGGTTGGGCACTAGGAGAGAAAGTTAGGGTTAGGCACTAGAAGGGACAGTTAGGGTTAAGCACTTACAGGAGGGATAGGGTTAGGCACTAGGAGAGACAGTTAGGGTTAGGCACTAGAAGGGACAGTTAGGGTTAGGCACTTACAGCAGGGGTAGGGTTAGGCACTAGGGGGACAGTTAGGGTTAAGCACTTACAGGAGGGATAGGGTTAGGCACTAGGAGACACAGTTAGGGTTAGGCACTTACAGGAGGGATAGGGTTAGGCACTTGGAGAGACAGTTAGGGTTAGGCACTAGAAGGGACAGTTAGGGTTAAGCACTTACAGGACGGATAGGGTTGGGCACTAGGAGAGACAGTTAGGGTTAGGCACTAGAAGGGACAGTTAGGGTAGGCACTTACAGGAGTGGTAGGGTTAGGCAGTAGGGTGGACAGTTAGGGATAAGCACTTACAGGAGGGATAGGGTTAGGCACTAGGAGAGACAGTTAGGGTAAGGCACTTACAGGAAGGATAGGGTTAGGCACTAGGAGAGAGAGCTAGGGTTAGGCACTAGAAGGGACAGTTAGGGTTAAGCACTTACAGGACGGATAGGGTTGGGCACTAGGAGAGACAGTTAGGGTTAGGCACTAGAAGGGACAGTTAGGGTAGGCACTTACAGGAGTGGTAGGGTTAGGCAGTAGGGGGGACAGTTAGGGTTAAGCACTTACAGGAGGGATAGGGTTAGGCACTAGAAGAGACAGTTAGGGTTAGGCACTTACAGGAGGGGTAAGGTTAGGCACAAGGAGAGACAGTTAGGGTTAAGCACTTACAGGAGGGGTAGGGTTAGGCACTAGTGGGGACAGTTATGGTTAAGCACTTACAGGAGGAGTAGGGTTAGGCACTAGGAGAGACAGTTATGGTTACGCACTTACAGGAGGGGTAGGCTTAGGCACTAGGGTGGACAGTTATGGTTAAGCACTTACCGGAGGGGTAGGGTTAGGCACTAGGGGGGACAGTTAGGGTTAGGCACTTACAGGAGGGGTAGGGTTAGGCACTAGGAGAGACAGTTAGGGTTAGGCACTAGAAGAGACAGTTAGGGTTAGGCACTTACAGGAGGGGTAGGGTTAGGCACTAGGAGAGACAGTTAGGGTTAGGCACTTACAGGAGGGGTAGGGTTAGGCACTAGGGGGGACAGTTAGGGTTAGGCACTTACAGGAGGGATAGGGTTAGGCACTAGGAGAGACAGTTAGGGTTAGGCACTAGAAGAGACAGTTAGGGTTAGGCACTTACAGGAGGGGTAGGGTTA
>JAUIMM010003496.1:0-57223 GCA_031769625.1 Taudactylus pleione
GACCGTTAAGGGTGCTGTAACCCCCGAAAGTACACTCCAGTCCAAACCAAAAAAAAAATTATTTTCTGTGTTTGTGAATTGTGTGCGCAGTAGCCGCACGTGCATCAACAAAGTAGTGCCAAGCGTGCGCCTGTGTCATAAGTAAAGGGCCAGCTGGCTTGACCGTTAAGGGTGCTGTAACCCCCGAAAGTACACTCCAGTCCAAACCAAAAAAAAAATTATTTTCTGTGTTTGTGAATTGTGTGCGCAGTAGCCGCACGTGCATCAACAAAGTAGTGCCAAGCGTGCGCCTGTGTCATAAGTAAAGGGCCGGCTGGCTTGACCGTTAAGGGTGCTGTAACCCCCGAAAGTACACTCCAGTCCAAACCAAAAAAAAAATTATTTTCTGTGTTTGTGAATTGTGTGCGCAGTAGCCGCACGTGCATCAACAAAGTAGTGCCAAGCGTGCGCCTGTGTCATAAGTAAAGGGCCGGCTGGCTTGACCGTTAAGGGTGCTGTAACCCCCGAAAGTACACTCCAGTCCAAACCAAAAAAAAAATTATTTTCTGTGTTTGTGAATTGTGTGCGCAGTAGCCGCACGTGCATCAACAAAGTAGTGCCAAGCGTGCGCCTGTGTCATAAGTAAAGGGCCGGCTGGCTTGACCGTTAAGGGTGCTGTAACCCCCGAAAGTACACTCCAGTCCAAACCAAAAAAAAAATTATTTTCTGTGTTTGTGAATTGTGTGCGCAGTAGCCGCACGTGCATCAACAAAGTAGTGCCAAGCGTGCGCCTGTGTCATAAGTAAAGGGCCGGCTGGCTTGACCGTTAAGGGTGCTGTAACCCCCGAAAGTACACTCCAGTCCAAACCAAAAAAAAAATTATTTTCTGTGTTTGTGAATTGTGTGCGCAGTAGCCGCACGTGCATCAACAAAGTAGTGCCAAGCGTGCGCCTGTGTCATAAGTAAAGGGCCGGCTGGCTTGACCGTTAAGGGTGCTGTAACCCCCGAAAGTACACTCCAGTCCAAACCAAAAAAAAAATTATTTTCTGTGTTTGTGAATTGTGTGCACTGTGGCTGCACGTGCATCAACAAAGGAGCAGCGCCAAGCGTGCGCCTGTGTCCCATAAGTAAAGAGCCGGCTGGCTCATTTCTTAAAGGGTGGTGTAACCCACAAAGTGCACTACTCTCCAGCAAAAATAAAATAATATTTTCTGTGTTTGTGTGCGCTTTAGCCGCACGTATATATATCAATATAACATAAATGGAGGACCAAACTTTCTCCGATAAAAATAAAATAGGGAAAGATCAAGAACCACTTCCTCCTAGTGCTGTTGCTGCTGCTGGGAGTTGTTCATCATCCCAGAGAGGAAGTAGGAACATCACTACTTTTACTAAACAATTGACCCTCCAACAGTCCCTAGCGATGAGGATGAAGTACGACAGCAGTCATCCTGAAGCAAAACGTATAACTGAGGCCTTGACTGCTATGTTGGTGTTAGACGTGCGTCCGGTATCCGACATTAGTGCAGTGGGATTTAGACAATTGATGGAGGTAGTGTGTCCTCGGTTCCAAATCCCGTCTAGATTCCACCTGCATCCTCAAAGCAGCAGCGACAAGCGTGCGTCTGTCTGTTAAAGGGTGGTGACACCCTCAAAGTGTGCTACACAAACAATTAAAATATTGTTCTTTTTTTTTCTGTCTTTATGAATTGTGTGGGCTGTAGCCGCACCTGCATCCTTAAAGCAGCAGTGACAAGCGTGCGTCTGTCTGTTAAAGGGTGGTGACACCCTCAAAGTGTGCTACACAAACAATTAAAATATTGTTCTTTTTTTTTCTGTCTTTGTGAATTGTGTGGGCTGTAGCCGCACCTGCATCCTTAAAGCAGCAGCGACAAGCGTGCGTCTGTCTGTTAAAGGGTGGTGACACCCTCAAAGTGTGCTACACAAACAATTAAAATATTGTTCTTTTTTTTTTGGTCTTTGTGAAATGTGTGGGCTGTAGCCGCACCTGCATCCTTAAAGCAGCAGCGACAAGCGTGCGTCTGTCTGTTAAAGGGTGGTGACACCCTCAAAGTGTGCTACACAAACAATTAAAATATTGTTCTTTTTTTTTCTGTCTTTGTGAATTGTGTGGGCTGTAGCCGCACCTGCATCCTTAAAGCAGCAGCGACAAGCGTGCGTCTGTCTGTTAAAGGGTGGTGACACCCTCAAAGTGTGCTACACAAACAATTAAAATATTGTTCTTTTTTTTTTGGTCTTTGTGAAATGTGTGGGCTGTAGCCGCACCTGCATCCTTAAAGCAGCAGCGACAAGCGTGCGTCTGTCTGTTAAAGGGTGGTGACACCCTCAAAGTGTGCTACACAAACAATTAAAATATTGTTCTTTTTTTTTTGGTCTTTGTGAAATGTGTGGGCTGTAGCCGCACCTGCATCCTTAAAGCAGCAGCGACAAGCGTGCGTCTGTCTGTTAAAGGGCGGTGACACCCTCAAAGTGTGCTACACAAACAATAAAAATATTCTTCTTTTTTCTGTCTATGTGAATTGTGTGGGCTGTAGCCGCACCTGCATCCTTAAAGCAGCAGCGACAAGCGTGCGTCTGTCTGTTAAAGGGTGGTGACACCCTCAAAGTGTTCTACACAAACAATTAAAATATTGTTCTTTTTTTTTCGGTCTTTGTGAAATGTGTGGGCTGTAGCCGCACCTGCATCCTTAAAGCAGCAGCGACAAGCGTGCGTCTGTCTGTTAAAGGGTGGTGTAACTCTCAAAGTGTTCCAAAAAATAAAAAACTATTTTTTTAATGTGTTTGTGACTTGTGTGCGATGTAGCCACACTTGCATCCTCAAAGCAGCAGCGACAAGCGTGCGTCTGTCTGTTAAAGGGTGGTGACACCCTCAAAGTGTGCTACACAAACAATTAAAATATTGTTCTTTTTTTTTCTGTCTATGTGAATTGTGTGGGCTGTAGCCGCACCTGCATCCTTAAAGCAGCAGCGACAAGCGTGCGTCTGTCTGTTAAAGGGTGGTGACACCTCAAAGTGTTCTACACAAACAATTAAAATATTGTTCTTTTTTTTTTGGTCTTTGTGAAATGTGTGGGCTGTAGCCGCACCTGCATCCTTAAAGCAGCAGCGACAAGCGTGCGTCTGTCTGTTAAAGGGTGGTGACACCTCAAAGTGTTCTACACAAACAATTAAAATATTCTTCTTCTTTTTTCTGTCTTTGTGAATTGTATGGGCTGTAGCCGCACTTGCATCCTCAAAGCAGCAGCGACAAGCGTGCTTCTGTCTGTTAAAGGGTGGTGTAACCCTCAAAGTGTGCTCCACAAACAATAAAAATATTCTTTTTTTTTTCTGTCTTTGTGAATTGTGTGGGCTGTAGCCGCACTTGAATCCTCAAAGCAGCAGCGACAAGCGTGCGTCTGTCTGTTAAAGGATTACATCGGTGACAGCATCCAAGTAGGCATGTCAGACAGTCCGTACCTGTACTGGCAGGAAAAAGAAGCAATTTGGAGGTCCCTGTACAAACTGGCTCTATTTTACCTGAGTTGCCCCCCCTCCAGTGTGTACTCCGAAAGAGTGTTTAGTGCAGCCGGGAACCTTGTCAGCGAAAGGCGTAGGAGGTTGCTTCCACAAAATGTGGAGAAGATGATGTTCATAAAATGAATTATCAACTCTTCCAGGGAGACCAGCCTCCAGAACGTACAGAGGGACCTGTGGTTCCAGCAGGGACGAATTAATACTCTGTGAGGATGAGGATGTACACACTGAAGAGGGTGAGGAATCGGTGGATGAGGAGGATGAGGATGACATCTTGCCTCCGTAGAGCCAGTTTGTGCAGGGACAGATAAATTGCCAGCTTGTTTTGTGGGGGCCCAAACGAACCAATCATTTCAGCCACAGTTGTGTGGCAGACCCTGGCGCTGAAATGATTGGTTTGTTAAAGTGTGCATGTCCTGTTTATACAACATAAGGGTGGGTGGGAGGGCCCAAGGACAATTCCATCTTGCACCTCTTTTTTTTCTTTGCATTATGTACAGTTTGGGGCCTAGTTTTTCAATGCCATCCTGTCTGCCACTGCAGTTTCACGCCTAGATGGGTCACGTGTTTGTGCCGCCCACTTGTGTCGCTTAGCATAGTCATCCAGCTACCTCGGTGCAACCTTTTGGACATAAAAACACTATTGTGAGGTGTGAGGTATTCAGAATAGACTGGAAATGAGTGGAAATTAAGGTTATTGAGGTTAATAATAGCATAGGAGCAGAAAAACCTACAAATTCTGTGATTTTAGCTGTTTTTATGCTTTTTTTCAAAAAAATACAGATCCAAAACACAAAACCCAGAACCCAAAACACGCAAGGGTGGTTTTGGCAAAACCAATCCAGATCCAAAACACGAAGAAAGATCCAGATCCAAAACCAAAACACAAAACACGAAAAGTGGCCGGTGCACACCCCTAGTTTATACGTATCATGACAATACCCCGGCATGTAAGCAGCTATGGATGGTATCAGAAAGCTAAGTTGTTTTATGTTACTTTTGGGGTGGCTCAAAAGCCTTACATTGTAAACTTTGAATTTCAGGTAGATCTGGGGCGAATTGTTCTGGCCCTGCTCCCGGAAGACGACCAACCTCAAACTCGTCCCAGGCGTAGGCATCGTAGGCATGCAAGGCCCCAGATATTTCGAACACGTGTCACCCTTTTTGGAATGCCCGATGATGAGGTTTTAAGACGCTACCGTCTACCTCCCAAAATCATCATAGACACTCTCTCATTAATAGAAAGTGATCTTGAGCGGCAAATTGACAGTCCAACAGCAATACCACCACTGACGCAATTTATGGTGGTGTTACATTTCTGTGCCTCAGGATCGTTTCAAACAACGGTGGGAATAGTGGCGGGCATCTCCCAATCCTCCTTTTCCCGGATCCTGAGGGCAGTGATGGAGGCACTTTTCAAGCACCTCCATCATTTTATTAAAATGCCTTTGGATATGGGTGCCCTTAGTGTGGCCAAGGCCAATTTTTACCAAATAGCTGGCTTCCCACACATCATAGGGGTTGTGGATGGTACTCACATACCACTTCAGCCTCCAGCACGGCTGGAGGCAATATTTAGAAACCGTAAACACTATCACTCCCTGAATGTAATGGTGGTATGTGATGCCTCCCTCCAGATCCTGTCCCTGAATGCTAAATTACCCGGAAGTGCTCATGACTCCTTCGTCATCCGGCAATCAGGGATATGGCAGAAATTAACCAACCTACAAGCTGGTGATGCGTGGCTTCTGGGTAAGTGGAGACCTTTAGTACATAACAATGTTAAGCTTGATACACAGTGTTCCTGATGTGGTCTATTTTTGTTCACAGGAGACAGTGGATACCCTTGCATGTCCTGGCTGCTCACTCCTTATTTGGCTCCCACACCAGGGCCACAAAGTGCATATAATTCCGCACTTACAGCCACCAGGCAAGTGGTGGAGCGCTGTATCGGCCTTTTAAAAGGCCGATTCAGATGCCTCCACCGCTCTGGTGGCGAGCTCATGTATGTGCCGGATATGGTGTCTAAAATTGTGGTCCTGTGTGGGATATTTCACAACATTGCCATAAGGAGTGGTGTCCCAATGCAGCCAGAGGATGCCTTACCTGAGGATGGCCCCCCCGAGGTTGGTCGAAGGTCAGTATGTGGGGGGGCCATACGCGATGATGTGGTGGCCAGATTTTTTAGGTAAGTTTGAACAAAACTACAGTGTTTATACCTAATGTGTTTGTGTTTGTTTGCGAACATCTAATTTTGTTTTTTTTTTCTCAACATCTTCTGTTTGTTCACATAATCTTTTGCACTCCAACGCTCACTACTTCCTGCTACCCTTACCAAACCTGGATCTGGTCCTTTTGGGCATATATTCTGGAACCCATATCGCAACGCCATGTTTGTGGAATCATTTTGGCATGGTCCTTCGTCAACCAGTTCTTGATTTTTTGTTTTTATTTAATTATTTCTTGGTATGTGTTGTATTTGAATTTATCACTGTGTTCTTTTTTTGGGAGTGACCACTTTGTTTTCTCTGTTATGTTGTGAATAAATGTTTGGAGAGTGAAATGGTCTTCCTTTTTTGGGACGTTAACAGCAAGTATAACCAGGTTAACACAAGTTACATTTGACTAAGGGGTAAACCAGTACTGACGCCAGTTGAGCTAAACTGAAATATGTTTTCAGCTTCCCAACCCACACCAAAAGGAAGCCTGGCCCAACCTTGGGATTTGTAAGATTGGCCTAAGCAGCTTGCGCACCAACTAGGAACCTGGAAAATGTAGAAATATGTAATTGACACTACACCCAAAAAGGGAAATGACATTGTTACTGTTATGTGTTTCTTGTGTCTGTTTGACATACAAAGACAAAACACAATCTAACTTTTAAAAAAGGGAAATCCTTGCAGGAACAGTCTACTTATGTCATGCTAAACTATCTTGGTTTTGGATTTTAAAAATGAGCCACAACGTATATTTGTCTTAATAAATTTATTTAGAAAATATAACAAAAAGAAAAAAACTACTGGCGAAGGAGGCCAGACAGCCGGTCGAGGGCCACCAGAATGCCGATGACATGTTGGCGCATCTGCCCCACACAATCCGCCACCTCTTGCCGACGCCTCTGTTCCTCTGTGGGTGAGAAAAGTGTGTGGGTTAATACAACAATAGGGAATCCACATTAAAAAAAAAAAACACAACCAAATCACTCCTAAACCCAAACAAAACAAAAAAAAGGGGGGGCGGGCAAAAATACAAGGCCTAGGTACAAATTCCCACAGGTATGAAATGTGTATGTTGAAATCACCAGGAAGAGGTAAAGGCAAACCTTCAAAATCACCAAAAGTCAAGCCACAAAAACACGAAGAAAGGCACGACACATGATTACATACAAACAGTTTGTGCTTTAAAAAAAAAAAAAAAAAAAACATACCGGGAGCCAAAACGGGAGCTCCGGAAATACCTCCATGATCCTCCTCGGAGGATCCGTCATTACCCAAAGAATGGGGAGGAGTTATGATGGACTCCGGGGAGGGGGTAATTGGAAGAGGGGTGGGTGGAGGAGAGGGGGAAGTGGGATGGAGGGGAAGGAGGCCCGACATTTCCGGGAGAGGGTCTGGGAAGGATGGGGAGGAGTGGGGAATAGGGAAAAGATTTGGGGTGGAGTGTTGGCTGGGGGTTGGGGATAGTGGCCGGGAACGCCGTCTGGACGGTGACGGCGGAGTCTTGGCTGTCCCCCTAAAATATGACAAAGAAATTGCGGTTAGTTTATGGACAAATCCGGGCAACAAAACTAAAAAAAAAAAAAAAAAAAACAAATAAGCCAAATAGCAGTAGAATTAATAAATCAGAAATAGAGGGAAAACATGCACACGCAGATATGAGTACAAAGAATAAATAGGACAGACAGGAAAACATGCACACGCAGATATGAGTACAAATAATAAATAGAACAGACAGGAAAACATGCACACGCAGATATGAGTACAAAGAATAAATAGGACAGACAGGAAAACATGCACACGCAGATATGAGTACAAAGAATAAATAGGACAGACAGGAAAACATGCACACGCAGATATGAGTACAAAGAATAAATAGGACAGACAGGAAAACATGCACACGCAGATATGAGTACAAAGAATAAATAGGACAGACAGGAAAACATGCACACGCAGATATGAGTACAAAGAATAAATAGGACAGACAGGAAAACATGCACACGCAGTTTGCCCCACAAACACAAACATTAAAACCACAATACATAACACTTACTTGCCAGGATCTGCATGCGAAAGCATGCCAGCAAGCGGGGCGTTCGCCGTTGCAGGTCGGACCACCTGCGCTCCAGCTGCCCGATGTTGCGGCGTGAGCCGAAGGACCGCAGGCGGGACCGTGCCTCCGCATACGCGGAGCGCTTCTGCCGGTTGGTCATGGGTTGAGGTTGGCTGGTGATCCGGCGATCCATGACCTCCGTAAGCACCAGCAGCTCGCGCCTGGTGAATGCGGAGGCTCTCATGATGGCAATGGGGTTTTTCTTAAAAATCATTTTTGATAAAGTGTGTAAAAATTTTCTGATTGGCTAATGTATTTTGGAAATTAACAGGAGCAATTTTATTGGTTAGTGTATGAGTCATGTGTTCGACAGGGCCAGAAATCTCTGGAGAGTTATGATAGGCTTGATGCAGTGACATGCGTAAGCAAATTTAAATAAAGAAATGAACCCAGGGAAATATGCGGGGATCCACAGCAATAGTACAATTGTTTAATTGTGGTTCACATGTTTTTTGAACAATAAAAGCGAATGTTTCATCCGTACGTATTCTGCGGGTAAACACAAACACGGACAAGAGTAAAGTTTCTTGCATTGTGTTGAAAAAAACAAACAATTAAGGTAATTGATACATTGATTGGCATGATACGATTGATGGAGGTAGGCAGAATAAAGGAGCAGGTAATCGACATCTGACAAGGCCACTTCCTGTTTATACTTGTGCGTGCGTTCCTTTCAAGCCATTTCGGGTATGTACGCTCGCTATTTCGTACGCTCGTTAGTTAGAGGAGGGGTCGTCAGAGTTTAGGGAGGAATTTTAGATGCGAACGAAAATACGAGCGAGCCATTGAATTTAAATATTTTTGTACGTACGCCTAACGTACGTGCGCCCGCTTGCGAGTGGGTCTGAATGAGGGCCATTGTGCGGAGAATTTTGAGGACAAAAATGAATTTGTTCCATTTTGGAATTAGGCTGTAACATAACAAGATGTGGAAAAAGTGAAGCGTTGTGAATACTTTCCGGATGCACTGTATTAATGTGAGTACTACTAACCATGTCATGTCCTGTCTACCCCAGTGGTTCCTAAACTGTGTGCCGTGGCACCCTGGGGTGCCTCTGGACTCTTGCAGGGGTGCCTCAGGTTGGTGGTGTAGCACCAAATCAAATTATTTATAATCAACGTAATGTAAATATATGGACAAACAGAAGCGCAACCCTGTCCACCACCACATAACTGAACCTATGGATGACAGATAAGCACAATTTACTTTATCATTTTTTACTCAGAATTTCTCAATGACAAACTTTTGGCTTTGGGGTGCCATGAAAACAATTCTGATACTCTAGGGTGCCGTGATTCAAAAAAGTTTGTGAACCACTGGTCTACCCCCATTATTTATCAACCTTTCAAATAACACTTTTTGGTCATGCTTAGCAACACCTCATTGCAAAGCAGTCCTTCTTTTAATCTCATACCTTATAATTGAAGTCTAAGACTCAGATGTGTCACTATTAAGTCCATTGAAGCACAATAAATGAATGAGGAGAGAAGGAGGGAGGGGATCAAAGAGGGCAGGGGAGAGGAAAGTGCAGATCAGAGAGGGTCAGTGACAGAAGCCAATAAGAAAGGAGAGGGGTGGGGCAAAGAGCCGATCAGATAGGGGTGGTGACAGAAATCAATAAGAAAAGGAGAGGAGAGAGGCAGTGCAGGAGCCAATAAGAAAGGAGAGGGGGCGGGGGGGGCAAAGCCAATCAGAGTGGGGCAGTGACAGAAGACAGTAAGAAAAGGAAAGGGGAGGGGTAATGACAGAAGCCAATAAGAAAGGAGAGGTGAGGGGTAAAGAGCCAATCAGAGAGGGGTGGTGACAGAAGCCAATAAGAAAGTAGAGGGGAGGGGCAAA
This sequence comes from Taudactylus pleione, assembly GCA_031769625.1. Lineage (NCBI taxonomy): Eukaryota > Metazoa > Chordata > Amphibia > Anura > Myobatrachidae > Taudactylus > Taudactylus pleione. The sequence continues at coordinate 9,683 of JAUIMM010003496.1, forward strand.
GAGACGATTAGAGAGGGGTGGTGACAGAAGCCAATAAGAGAGGAGTGGGGAGGGGCAAAGAGCCGATCACAGGGTAGAGAGGGGAGGTAATTAAAGAGGAGAAGTGAATGTAATCAGTAAAGGGGAGGTCACAGAAGATGATCACAGAGGAGGGAGGGACGGAGGGGAGGCAATCTGGGCAGCCTGAGGGAGCATGAAATGTAGAAACAGATCTCAGATCCGTAACTTATTTAGGATATAGAGCAAACAAACAGGATAAAACAAATAGGTGGTAGTCATATTGTGCAGCGCCCCATGAATTCCGGAACCCTGGATGGCGCCCTCTGTTCATTTTAGCACCCGGAGTTCATGCTCCACCGGAACCACCCTCGCTACACCCCTGTGTATACCAGGTCCTCTTTTGTGAACAGTGATCTTCTCCACAGTACATAGAGAATGTGTCTCAGCAGGGCCGGCTCTTGGGTTCACTTAGAGGCGTGGCCTATGATAATTAGGTTACCCCCCCATTTCCGGGCACGGTATACCCAGCATGGCACAGGGCGCGGCTACCCCTGGAGCCGGCCCTATGTCTCAGGCCATTGACCAGACCAAACATGCAATGCAGGTGGGTAAGACTGTAAATGTTAACAGACATGGAATTATGGGCCTGATTCAGATCGCGAGCGCCGAGCGATCGCAACCTGGTCGATGGTGGCAAAGAGCGCATGCGCACCACGGAGCCGGCTCCGTGGTGCGCATGCGCGAGACCTGGATAGCGACGGGCAATCCGTCACACCGGGTCTCGCACCAAAGGGGGCGTGCTGTCGATGTTGAGTGACAGCCCGCCCCCTTTGGTGGGCGGGTCGAGGGGTGGCGGCCCCACTGACAACACAAGTGATGTCAGTGGGAGAGCTTTCGGCTCTGTTTGAGCCGAAAACTCTCTGGGGCTTACGGCCACGAGACCCTACCACAAGGGTCTCGTCGCAAGCCCGATGGTCGCGATGGTCTTGACCATCGCGACCATCATCCTGGCCGCTCGCATTAGCTGTGGGTGGTAACCCACAGCAATGCGAGCGGCCAGTAGGCCGCTCCATAAAAAAAAAAGATGCCCTGATTCAAAGCGAGCGCACTTTCAGAGCGTCCGGCTCTGAATGAGGGCCTATGTTTTAAATGCTTGAAGTCCTTAAGAACTAAATATGCTGGTAGGACGTAAGATCCAACATACTTACTCCTGCCCCTGCAAAAATAATTACAAAGGCAATACAAAAAATGGAATTTATAAATGCTACTGGGAAAGTCACCTCATCTTATCTCTTAGAGCAACCCAGTGATATCCAATACAGAGTGTGGTGGAAGCTGGCCCAATGAGTCCCGGCCAGTCTGGGCAGCCAAATCCCCCACCACCGCCAGAAGAAAAATATTACTTTAAAAAAATTATAGCAATAGAAATGTATAAAATGCATTGTACCCCAGCTACCACCAGTATGATAGATGCATTGTACCCCAGCTACCACCACTATGACGGATGCACTGTACCCTAGCTACCACAACTATGACGGATGCACTGAACCCCAGCTACCACCACTATGACGGATGCATTGTAACCCAACTACCACCAGTATGACGGATGCATTTTACCCCAGCTACCACCAGTATGACGGATACATTATACCCAGCTACCATCAGTATGACGGATACATTGTACCCCAGCTACCACCAGTATGACGGATACATTGTACCCCAGCTACCACAACTATGACGGATGCATTGTACCCCAGCTACCACCAGTATGATGGATGCATTGTACCCCAGCTACCACCACTATGACGGATGCATTGTACCCCAGCTACCACCAGTATGACGGATGCATTGTAACCCAACTACCACCAGTATGATGGATGCATTGTACCCCAGCTACCACCAGTATGACGGATGAATTGTACACCAGCTGCCACCAGTATGATGGATGCATTGTATCCAAGCTACTACCAGTATGACGGATGCATTATACCCCAGCTACCACCACTATGACGGATGCATTGTACCCCAGCTACCACCACTATGATAGATGCATTGTACCCCAGCTACCTCCAGTATGACGGATGCATTGTACCTGTACCCCTGCTACCACCAGTATGACGGATGTATTGTACCCCAGCTACCACCACTATGACGGATGCATTGTACCCTAGCTACCACCACTATGACGGATAGATTGCACCCCAGCTACCACCACTATGACGGATGCATTGTACCCAAGCTACCACCACTATGACGGATGAATTGTACCCCAGCTACCACCACTATGACGGATGCACTGTACCCCAGCTACCACCATTATGACGGATGCACTGTACCCCAGCTACCACCAGTATGACGGATGCACTGTACCCCAGCTACCACCAGTATGACGGTTGCACTGTACCCCAGCTACAAACCACTATGACGGATGCACTGTACCCCAGCTACCACCAGTATGACGGATGCATTGTACCCCAGCTACCACCAGTATGACGGATGCATTGTACCCCAGCTACCACCAGTATGACGGATGCACCGTACCCCAGCTACCACCACTATGACGGATGCACTGTACCCCAGCTACCACCAGTATGACGGATGCACTGTACCCCAGCTACCACCACTATGACGGATGCACTGTACCCCAGCTACCACCACTATGACGGATGCACTGTACGCCAGCTACCACCACTATGACGGATGCACTGTGCCCCAGCTACCACCACTATGACGGATGCATTGTACCCCAGCTACCACCACTATGACGGATGCATTGTACCCCAGCTACCACCACTATGACGGATGCATTGTACCCCAGCTACCACCAGTATGACGGTTACACTGTACCCCAGCTACCACCACTATGACGGATGCACTGTAACCCAGCTACCTCTAGTATGACGGATGCATTATACCCCAGCTACCACCAGTATGACGGATGCATTGTACCCCAGCTACCAACAGTATGACAGTTACACTGTACCCCAGCTACCACCACTATGACGGATGCACTGTACCCCAGCTACCACCACTATGACGGATGCATTATACCCCAGCTACCACCAGTATGACGGAAACATTGTACCCCAGCTACCACCAGTATGACGGATGAATTGTACACCAGCTACCACCAGTATGACGGATGCATTGTATCCCAGCTACCACCAGTATGACGGATGCATTGTACACCAGCTACTATGACGGATACATTGTACCCCAGCTACCACCACTATGACGGATGAATTGTACACCAGCTACCACCAGTATGACGGATGCATTGTATCCCAGCTACCACCAGTATGACGGATGCATTGTACACCAGCTACTATGACGGATACATTGTACCCCAGCTACCACCACTATGACGGATGCACTGTACCCCAGCTACCACCACTATGACGGATGCACTGTACCCCAGCTACAACCAGTATGACGGATGCACTGTACCCCAGCTACCACCAGTATGACGGATGCATTGTACCCCAGCTACCACCAGTATGACGGATGCATTGTACCCCAGCTACCACCACTATGACGGATAGATTGTACCCCAGCTACCACCACTATGACGGATGCATTGTACCCAAGCTACCACCACTATGACGGATGAATTCTACCCCAGCTACCACCACTATGACAGATGCACTGTACCCCAGCTACCACCATTATGACGGATGCACTGTACCCCAGCTACCACCAGTATGCCGGTTACACTGTACCCCAGCTACCACCACTATGACGGATGCACTGTACCCCAGCTACCACCAGTATGACGGATGCATTGTACCCCAGCTACTACCAGTATGACGGATGCATTGTACCCCAGCTACCACCAGTATGACGGAAGCATTGTACCCCAGCTACCACCACTATGACGGATGCATTGTACCCCAGCTACCACCAGTATGACGGATGCATTGTACCCCAGCTTCCACCACTATGACGGATGCATTGTACCCCAGCTACCACCACTATGACGGATGCATTGTACCCCAGCTACCACCACTATGACGGATGCATTGTACCCTAGCTACCACCACTATGACGGATAGATTGTACCCAAGCTACCACCACTATGACGGATGCATTGTACCCAAGCTACCACCACTATGACGGATGAATTGTACCCCAGCTACCACCACTATGACGGATGCAACCACCACTATGACGGATGCACTGTACCCCAGCTACCACTAGTATGACGGATGCATTATACCCCAGCTACCAGCAGTATGACGGTTACACTGTACCCCAGCTACCACCACTATGACGGATGCACTGTACCCCAGCGACCACCACTATGACGGATGCATTGTACCCCAGCTACCACCAGTATGACGGAAACATTGTACCCCAGCTACCACCAGTATGACGGTTGAATTGTACACCAGCTACCACCAGTATGACGGATGCATTGTATCCCAGCTACCACCAGTATGACGGATGCATTGTACCCCAGCTACTATGACGGATACATTGTACCCCAGCTACCACCACTATGACGGATGCACTGTACCCCAGCTACCACCACTATGACGGATGCACTGTACCCCAGCTACAACCAGTATGACGGATGCACTGTACCCCAGCTACCACCAGTATGACGGATGCATTGTACCCCAGCTACCACCAGTATGACGGATGCATTGTACCCCAGCTACCACCACTATGACGGATAGATTGTACCCCAGCTACCACCACTATGACGGATGCATTGTACCCAAGCTACCACCACTATGACGGATGCACTGTACCCCAGCTACCACCAGTATGACGGATGCACTGTACCCCAGCTACCACCAGTATGACGGATGCACTGTGCCCCGGTTACCACCACTATGACGGATGCACTGTGCCCCGGTTACCACCACTATGACGGATGCACTGTGCCCCGGTTACCACCACTATGACGGATGCACTGTGCCCCGGCTACCACCACTATGACGGATGCACTGTGCCCCGGCTACCACCACTATGACGGATGCATTGTGCCCCGGCTACCACCACTATGACGGATGCATTGTGCCCCGCCTACCACCACTATGACGGATGCATTGTACCCCGGCTAGTATGACGGATGCACTGTATCCCAGCTGCCACCAGTATGACGGATGCACTGTACCCCAGCTACCACCACTATGACGGATGCACTGTACCCCAGCTACCACCACTATGATGGATGCACTGTACCCCAGCTACCACCACTATGACGGATGCACTGTGCCCCAGCTACCACCGCTATGACGTATGCACTGTGCCCCAGCTACCACCAGTATGACGGTTGCACTGTGCCCCGGTTACCACCACTATGACGGATGCATTGTACCCCAGCTACCACCACTATGACGGATGCATTGTACCCCAGCTACCACCAGTATGACGGAAACATTGTACCCCAGCTACCACCAGTATGACGGATGAGTTGTACACCAGCTACCACCAGTATGACGGATGCATTGTATCCCAGCTACCACCAGTATGACGGATGCATTGTACCCCAGCTACTATGACGGATACATTGTACCCCAGCTACCACCACTATGACGGATGCACTGTACCCCAGCTACCACCACTATGACGGATGCACTGTACCCCAGCTACAACCAGTATGATGGATGCACTGTACCCCAGCTACCACCAGTATGACGGATGCATTGTACCCCAGCTACCACCAGTATGACGGATGCATTGTACCCCAGCTACCACCACTATGACGGATAGATTGTACCCCAGCTGCCACCACTATGACGGATGCATTGTACCCAAGCTACCACCACTATGACGGATGAATTGTACCCCAGCTACCACCATTATGACGGATGCACTGTACCCCAGCTACCACCATTATGACGGATGCACTGTACCCCAGCTACCACTTGTATGACGGATGCACTGTACCCCAGCTACCACCAGTATGACGGTTGCACTGTACCCCAGCTACCACCACTATGACGGATGCACTGTACCCCAGCTACCACCAGTATGACGGATGCATTGTACCCCGGCTACCACCACTATGACGGATGCATTGTACCCCGGCTACCACCACTATGACGGATGCATTGTACCCCGGCTACCACCAGTATGACGGATGCACTGTACCCCAGCTGCCACCAGTATGACGGATGCACTGTACCCCAGCTGCCACCACTATGACGGATGCACTGTACCCCAGCTACCACCACTATGACGGATGCACTGTACCCCAGCTACCACCACTATGACGGATGCACTGTGCCCCAGCTACCACCGCTATGACGTATGCACTGTGCCCCAGCTACCACCAGTATGACGGTTGCACTGTGCCCCGGTTACCATCACTATGACGGATGCATTGTACCCCGGCTACCACCAGTATGACGGTTACACTGTACCCCGGCTACCACCACTATGACGGATGCACTGTACCCCAGCTACCACTAGTATGACGGATGCATTGTACCCCAGCTACCAGCAGAATGACGGATGCATTGTACCCCAGCTGCCACCAGTATGACGGTTACACTGTACCCCAGCTACCACCACTATGACGGATGCACTGTACCCCAGCTACCACCACTATGACGGATGCATTGTACCCCAGCTACCACCAGTATGACGGAAACATTGTACCCCAGCTACCACCAGTATGACGGATGAATTGTACACCAGCTACCACCAGTATGACGGATGCATTGTATCCCAGCTACCACCAGTATGACGGATGCATTGTACCCCAGCTACTATGACGGATACATTGTACCCCAGCTACCACCACTATGACGGATGCACTGTACCCCAGCAACCACCACTATGACGGATGCACTGTACCCCAGCTACAACCAGTATGACGGATGCACTGTACCCCAGCTAGCACCAGTATGACGGATGCATTGTACCCCAGCTACCACCAGTATGACGGATGCATTGTACCCCAGCTACCACCACTATGACGGATCGATTGTACCCCAGCAACCACCACTATGACGGATGCATTGTACCCAAGCTACCACCACTATGACGGATGAATTGTACCCCAGCTACCACCATTATGACGGATGCACTGTACCCCAGCTACCACCATTATGACGGATGCACTGTACCCCAGCTACCACCAGTATGACGGATGCACTGTGCCCCGGTTACCACCACTATGACGGATGCACTGTGCCCCGGTTACCACCACTATGACGGATGCACTGTGCCCCGGTTACCACCACTATGACGGATGCACTGTGCCCCGGCTACCACCACTATGACGGATGCATTGTGCCCCGGCTACCACCACTATGACGGATGCATTGTACCCCGGCTACCACCACTATGACGGATGCATTGTACCCCGGCTACCACCACTATGACGGATGCATTGTACCCCGGCTACCACCACTATGACGGATGCATTGTACACCGGCTACCACCAGTATGACGGATGAATTGTACACCGGCTGCCACCAGTATGACGGATGCACTGTATCCCAGCTACCACCAGTATGACGGATGCACTGTATCCCAGCTACCACCACTATGACGGATGCACTGTACCCCAGCTACCACCACTATGACGGATGCACTGTACCCCAGGTACCACCACTATGACGGATGCACTGTACCCCAGCTACCACCTCTATGACGGATGCACTGTACCCCAGCTACCATCACTATGACGGATGCACTGTGCCCCAGCTACCACCACTATGATGTATGCACTGTGCCCCAGCTACCACCAGTATGACGGATGCACTGTGCCCCGGTTACCACCACTATGACGGATGCATTGTACCCCGGCTACCACCACTATGACGGATGTATTGTACCCCGGCTACCACCACTATGACGGATGCACTGTACCCCAGCTACCACCAGTATGACGGATGCACTGTACCCCAGCTACCACCAGTATGACGGTTACACTGTACCCCAGCTACCACCACTATGACGGATGCACTGTACCCCAGCTACCACCAGTATAACGGATGCATTGTATCCCAGCTACCACCAGTATGATGGATGCACTGTACCCCAGCTACCACCAGTATGACGGATGCACTGTGCCCCAGTTACCACCACTATGACGGATACATTGTAACCCCAGCTACCACCACTATGACGGATGCACTGTACCCCAGCTACCACCAGTATGACGGATGCACTGTACCCCAGCTACCACCACTATGACGGATGCACTGTACCCCAGCTACCACCAGTATGACGGATGCATTGTACCCCAGCTACCACCAGTATGACGGATGCATTGTACCCCAGCTACCACCAGTATGACGGTTACACTGTACCCCAGCTAACACCACTATGACGGATGCACTGTACCCCAGCTACCACCAGTATGACGGATGCATTATACCCCAGCTACCACCAGTATGACGGATTCATTGTACCCCAGCTACCACCAGTATGACGGATGAATTGTACACCAGCTACCACCAGTATAACGGATGCATTGTATCCCAGCTACCACCAGTATGACGGATGCATTGTACCCCAGCTACCACCAGTATGACAGATGCACTGTGCCCCAGTTACCACCACTATGACGGATGCATTGTACCCCAGCTACCACCACTATGACGGATGCACTGTACCCCAGCTACCACCAGTATGACGGTTACACTGTACCCCAGCTACCACCAGTATGACTGATGCATTATACCCCAGCTACCACCAGTATGACGGATGCATTATACCCCAGCTACCACCAGTATGACGGATGCATTGTACCCCAGCTACCACCAATATGACGGATGCATTGTACCCCAGCTACCACCACTATGACGGATGCATTGTACCCCAGCTACCACCAGTATGACGGATGCATTGTACACCAGCTACCACCAGTATGACGGTTTCATTGTACCCCAGCTACCACCAGTATGACGGATGCATTGTACACCAGCTACCACCAGTATGACGGTTACACTGTACCCCAGCTACCACCACTATGACGGATGCACTGTACCCCAGCTACCACCAGTATGACGGATGCATTTTTCCCCAGCTACCACCACTATGATGGATGCATTGTACCCCAGCTACCAGCAGTATGACGGATGCATTGTACCCCAGCTACCACCAGTATGACGGATTCATTGTACCCCAGCTACCACCAATATGACGGATGCATTGTATCCCAGCTACCACCACTATGACGGATGCACTGTACCCCAGCTACCACCATTATGACGGATGCACTGTACCCCAGTTACCACCACTATGACGGATGCACTGTACCCCAGCTACCACCAGTATGACGGATACATTGTACCCCAGCTACCACCACTATGACGGATGCACTGTACCCCAGCTACCACCAGTATGACGGATGCACTGTACCCCAGCTACCACCAGTATGACGGATGCACTGTACCCCAGCTACCACCAGTATGACGGATGCACTGCACCCCTCCTCCTCCAGTATGACGGATGCATTGTACCCCAGCTACCACCACTATGACGGATGCATTGTACCCCAGCTACCACCACTATGACGGATGCACTCTACACCAGCTACCACCAGTATGACGGTTTCATTGTACCCCAGCTACCACCAGTATGACGGATGCATTGTACACCAGCTACCACCAGTATGACGGTTACACTGTACCCCAGCTACCACCACTATGACGGATGCACTGTACCCCAGCTACCACCACTATGACGGATGCATTTTTCCCCAGCTACCACCACTATGATGGATGCATTGTACCCCAGCTACCAGCAGTATGACGGATGCATTGTACCCCAGCTACCACCAGTATGACGGATTCATTGTACCCCAGCTACCACCAATATGACGGATGCATTGTATCCCAGCTACCACCACTATGACGGATGCACTGTACCCCAGCTACCACCATTATGACGGATGCACTGTACCCCAGTTACCACCACTATGACGGATGCACTGTACCCCAGCTACCACCAGTATGACGGATACATTGTACCCCAGCTACCACCACTATGACGGATGCACTGTACCCCAGCTACCACCAGTATGACGGATGCACTGTACCCCAGCTACCACCAGTATGACGGATGCACTGTACCCCAGCTACCACCAGTATGACGGATGCACTGCACCCCTCCTCCTCCAGTATGACGGATGCATTGTACCCCAGCTACCACCACTATGACGGATGCATTGTACCCCAGCTACCACCACTATGACGGATGCACTCTACCCCAGCTACCACCAGTATGATGGATGCATTGTACCCCAGCTACCACCACTATGACTGATGCATTGTACCCCAGCTTACCACCAGTATGACGGATGCACTGTACCCCAGCTACCACCAGTATGACGGATGCATTGTACCCCAGCTACCACCACTATGACGGATGCATTGTACCCCAGCTACCATCAGTATGACGGATGCACTGTACCCCAGCTACCACCAGTATGACGGACGCAGCGGCCGCACTCCGCGTACGCAAGCCCCGGAGCGAGATACTCTCTCGCTCCGGAGCTCACTACAAAAGGGGCGGCTGTCGATGTTGATGGTCAACTCGCCCCGTTTTGTAGGCGGGGCGGGGGGGTGGCTACACAAACGGAGGAGTTCCTGACGGAACGAATGCCGTTTTGTGGGCGGCCGCACTGACATTAGCAGTGATGTCAGTGGGGAGCTTCCTGCTCGATCAGAGCAGGAAGCTCCCTGGGGCTTGCGGTTGCCGAGACCCAACCTTAGGGTCTTCTCACAAGCCCCGATGGTTGCGATGGTCTTGACCATCGCGACCATCAACCTGGCCACTTGCTAAAGCTGTGGGTGTTAACCCACAGCTTAGCTAGCGACCAGCAGGCCGCACTTGAAAAGTGAAGCGGCCGCCTTCATTCAGAGAGAGTGCTCGCTTCTAGCAACCGCCTCTCAATGAGGGCCATTGTGTGGTGTGAAGCGACAGAATGATAGACTGCACATTTCCTACTAAGGGACAAGTGAAACGATTCTGGAATTAGTAAGATAACTGACTTTCCCTACCTTTGAATATGAAATATAGGGTCTCCTTCAGACCCATTCGCAAAATCGGGTCGATGTAGAGGCCCTGCGTACGCGCAGCGTCCGCACTGCACATGCGCAAGCCCCGGAGAGAGAGAGATATTCTCTTGCTCCGGGGCTTACTACAAAAGGGGCGGTCACCATAGACAGCTCGCACCGTTTTGTAGGCGGGGGGGTGGCTTGCCAACTGGAGGCGTTCCCGACGGAACGCCTGCCGTTTGGGGGCGGCCCTACTGACATCACTCGTGATGTCAGTGGTGAGCTTCCAGCTCTAATAGAGCAAAAAGCTCACTGGGGCTTGCGGCAGACGAGACCCTACCACAAGGGTCTCGTCGCAAGCCCCGATGGTCGCGATGGTCTTGACCATCGCGACCATCAACCTGGCCGCTCGCTAAAGCTGTGGGTGGTCTTTACTGAATGCTACTGTCATGGGACCCTCAAATTATATGTCTGTTACACTACTGTCCTCTAACCTGCTGTGTAGCAGCTACACACAGTCATACTGTATATTACATACAGCAATCTGTATGTCTTTTTTTCATAAATAAGGTATAAAATAGTATCAAAAAAGGTTCCCACCTTCCAATAACTTACTAATGGCTTGTCAGTACCCTCCTGTAATATCTAATAAAAAAATTGTTTTATCATGTAGACTGGAATAAATGGTCTACCTATGCCCCGCATCGCCCCCTCACCACCACCTTCCAGCCCCGCACTACTTACCACATCCTGAGCCCGGCGCGTTGCTCCATCTCTCCTCACTGAAGCTGGGAGGAGGCGTGGTCATGGTCCAGGGATGTCATCATAGCCACGCCCCCTCTCAGCTTCTCTTAGTGAGAGACGTATTAGAGGAGAGTCAATGTCATTTTTAATCAGGTGCCGGTCACGAGCCGATCAGAACTCGCAGACCAGCAGCCGCTACTGATTGGCTGCTGGTACGCGAGTTCCTATTGGCTCGCGATCAGCTCTTGATTAAAAATTACATTGGTGCTGTACTTGGCAGGGTGCAGGCGGTTGCCTCTGTAGTTAAGCCACTGGCCTTAGCCCATATTGGCAGCACCTGCCAATGTTATGCCAAATGGATTATAGGTGGGCGGGTGCCCAGTTGTACCAGTTTCTCCCTTCTGCTCTGGCTTTAAACTAAGTTTACAGATGAATGAACTGGATTCATGAAGCCTTAACGTCCATCAGCTCATCCCCCTGATTGCACAGTGCAGTGTAGAGGAGCTCACCCTAGAGAGTAAGAAGATAGGATCCTAACTCTAACCTTGCCCCTAACCGTAACTCTCCCTCCCTGTTGCCTAACCCTAACCTCCCCCCCTAGTGCCTAACGCTAACCTCCCCCTCCCCGGTGCCTAAACCTAACCCTGTCCCCTTAGTGTCTAACCCTAACCCTTAAACCCACTACTTACCTTCGGGATCCCGACAGTCGGGATACCGGCGCCGGTATTCCGATAAATGTTGGGATTCCGGCGTCGGCATTGTGAACGTATCCCGATGACAACCCATAGGTATAATCTGACACCCTATAATAACTTAACAATCCTAAAGTGGACTTGTGGCATACAAATTAGGAATATTGGCCCTCATTCAGAGCCACTCGCTAGCGGCAGTACGCTCGTTCCGAGCGATGTTCGGACATCTGTGCATGCGTACGGTTTTTAGTACGCATGCGCGAACCAGTCAGTGCGGCCGAAAATCATTTGTACGCAATATAGCGAGTGCCTGCTATTTTGAGTGACAGAATGAGGCGTATGTGGGTGGTAACAGGGGAAGGTGTTTGAAAACGGGGAGTGGAGATCCGATCGCAGGCGTGCTTAAAGGTCAAAACGGGCATTTTATAGGTGTGCATAATTAATACAGCAGCGTCAATAACCACGTCACTTGTTTTTTTTTAACTCAGAACTGCTCGCAAAATAGCGGTTGAAAAAACCAACCACAAGAATAGCGAGCAGTTCATATCCTGTTCGATGTACTCGATTAATCTAATAAATAGCGGACATGACGTATGGTGCGAGCGGCCAGGGGGCGTTTTTATCAAATAAACGAGCGTATGTTTTGCTCGCTCGTTAAGACTTAGAGGTGTGAACAGACTGCAATGTGCGAAGGGATCATTTGCATAGCCACCCCTTGTTTTTGAACGATCGCAAATAGCGAACGGCTCTGAATGAGGGCCATAGTCTATCTCAGTATACTCTGTGGTCTCCTTATAATGGTAGATGAGCTCATAAGAACTCCACAATTGTTCCAATCATTAGCTAGCCTCCTTGAGATAGTATTATTCTGGCAGTGAATTGTCAGGATCCTATAAGAACGTTCATGAAAAGGGAGTAGAAATAGGTCTATCTTGGTATAATAATCCCCTTATGTGGGATACTGGTCCTTAGGAAATGTTGATGCCAATTTAATTCAGAAAATACAGGAGTGCTGCACTCCGCACCTCTTGTTCAATTGCTTACGCCACTTCCAAGTCGCTGCTAATAATGGATGCTTGTCATGCGGTTTTCTCTGGATCCTGCCATAGACGGTCTGGCTGTGGAATTTGTATGATATTACCTGAGCTGAGCCTGATGTTACGATCGCTGCCCCAGCCAGAGGGTCGTACATATTTGTAGTCCTTGCTGATCTTAGGTGGCAGGTGATACATATGAGGAGGATGGGTATGGGATGCCAGCGCTTGGTTAGAATCCCGGCATCCCGACAGGGGTAGGGTATCCTAACCCTTCCCCTCTCCCTACCCCTTCCTACCCAGTGCCTGAACCTAACCTCCCCCACTAGTGCCTAAACCAAACCTCCCCATCCCCCACCCTAAACCTAACCCCCCCCTTAGTGCTTATCCTAATCCTCTCCCTAGTGCCTAACCCTAACCCCTAATGCTAACCCTCCCTCTAACCCCACTACTTACCTTCGGGATTCCGGCGGTGAGGATATTGACCGCATCCCCATATGCATATTCAAGGATCCTTTGCTCGCTCTCCTGATGCTGAAGATCCCAATGATCACAGCGAGTGCCTAGTCTGCAAAATGCATGTTTGTTCCAAAGTGGATCAGGTGCAGAGAGAGCCCTAGCCAAATTAGTGCCCTAGGCAAGATTGTTTCTGCTGCCCCCCACCCCATGTGAGATCCTGAAAAAGGGTGTGGCCACACAGAAGGGGTGTGGTCTTCCTGTGCTGTGCTCCCCTTCCCCCATTGTGCTGTGAGGCTCCCATCCTGTGCAGCCTCATTCCCCCCTTATGTCTCTCCAGCCCCAGCCCAGCATCTTCTTTCTTGAGTAAAAATATTTATAATAAAACACTTTTTTTCTTCAACTGTATGCTTCTTATGTCTTCTCCAGGGCATGCTTTTCAGGTTCTTGAGGTTCCTCTTCAGGCAACAGCCATTAGTGTAGTGCATTGCAAATCCAACTTAACGTGGAAAGATTGTTCCAATAGTATTATTGAGTTGGTGAATATGCACTGTTGAACAAACACATCATGACCACCTGCCTAATAAGCTAACGACCTCTTACAGTATGGTGTCCTGTGGTATCTGATTGTAGAATGTTACCAGCAGATCTTTTAACTCCTGTAAGTTAGGAATTGGAGCCACCACTGATCAGACTTGTTGTTCCAAATCCAACACACACCAAAGATGCTCTAATTAGATTGAGACCTAGCAAATTTGGGGGCACAATGCAACATCTTGATGTCGTTGCAAGCATGTTCCTCAAACATTTCTTGATCCATCCAGACAGTGTGGCAGGGCGCATTTTTCTGCAAAAAGAGACACTTCCACCAGAGAATACCTTTGCCATGAAGCAATGTACTGTACCTGGTCTAGAACCTTGTTTAGGTAGGTGTTACACAACACACAAATGACCGGACATTGGCCCTCATTCAGAGCCGTACGCTCTGAGCAGAGCGCACGCTCTGAATGAGGGCCGCCCTCCATGAAAATGGAGCGTCCTCCTGGACGCTCGTATAGCTGTGGGTCACCACCCACAGGCTATACGAGCGTGCAGTTTGATGGCCGCGATGGTCGTGACCATCGCGACCATCGAAACTGCGAGCCGGAGCCTGCGGTTGAGGTTTTCAACCGCAAGCTCCGGAGTGATTTTGGCTCTATCAGAGCCAAAATCACTCCCACTGACATCACTAGTGATGTCAGTGGGCCGGCTTCTGACGGGAGGCGTTCCCGTGGGAATGCCCCCGTCAGGGAGGCACGCCCCCGGCACGCCTACCAAAGGGGGCGTGGTGTCAATCAACATCGACAGCACGCCCCCTTTGATCAGACACAACGAGCGAAGGACTTTCCTTTGCTCGTCGCGTCTGGCGCATGCGCACGACGGAGCTCCCTCCGTCGTGCGCATGCTCAGTGCACACCATCGACCCACTTGCGAGCAGACAGCCGCTTGCGAGTGGGTCTGAATCAGGCCCATAGGTTTTTCCAGCAAAACTTTGGCCAAAACATTGCACTCTTTCCACAGGCTAATTTTCTTCCCACAATGCATCAAGTTTCATTGGACTAGACAACCTTCTTCCATGGTTCTAAGGTCAAGTTCCATCACTTGCATGCCTAACGTAGGTTCCTATCAATGGTGGACAGGGGTTAGCATAGGCACTCTGACTGGCCCACAGCCTTGCAGGCCTACGACGCACTGTGTGTCATGACACATTGCTCATGTCATTAAAATTTTCTGTGATTTGTGCCACAGTTTTCCTTCTATTGGTTCATGCCAAGAGTACTATAGATGAGTCTTGGCTGCCCAAAACCATTTTGGTGGTGTTTCTCTCTCTCTCTCTCTCTCTCTCTATCAATCCCTCCCCTGATCACCTGCACTTTGAGCTTGCACTTTCCTCCTCCACTTCACTCACTAAATCCTCCATGCTTCTGTCACCCTCTGCCCTGCACATTCCAACACCGCCCCACCATTGTACAATGCCTCACTATCTCCTGCAAGCCAGGGAAACTGCCTGTGGGTTGTGAGCAGCGTAATATACCTCCCAACATTTATGATGACACAGACAGGACATGCTGTGCATGCTGAAGGCATGTGCGTGAAATAGGGGTGTGGCCTCATGCTGACTAGGCTATACCCCAGATGTGTGATATTTTGGTGGCGTGATGTGTCATGCTCCCATTCCTCATCACGCTGCGGGTGCAGCATCCAATCACCACTGTTACCAAAGAGCAGTAGTCACAGGTTACCACCCCAACCTCCCACCATGTGGGACACTGTGGCCACGGGAAGATGGGACAGTGCCCAAAAGCAAGCCTGTCCTGCCAAAATCAGGACAGTTGGGAATTATGGTGTAAGTTTGGGTCTGAAGGACTAGTGTAGGGATACCCAAGGGTATTTGGAAATGAAGGGAAGGGGGTATATGTATCTTATGGGTGAAAAAAATATATCAAAAAGTATCAAGCCTTGGTGAGTGATAAAGTGGAGAAGTTTTCCAACCAATCAGCATAAATTACAGTTAGATACTGATTGGTTGCTTTGGACAACTACTCCATTCTATCAGTCTCCAAAGTTTGATACTGTACATCTCTACCTGAGGGAGGTGGGAGTATTCCTAACTGGAGGAGTGTAGCTATACCATGGCCATGTCCCAGGTGTTAAGCAATAACATGACTGCTATATAGACCATAGTGTCAGTGATAATATATAGGGGACTCATTCTCTATACTGAGGAATCATTCTCTATACATTATCAATGTACCATTGTCAGCCCAAAACTTGGTGCCGGTATGTGAAACTGCTCTCCTCCAGGTTGTCTGCGCTAACGTTCTGCCCCCGTAACCTCCAGCCACCAGCCAAAGAGATGATGGGGAGGCTGAGCGGTATGCAAAATGGGTCTTTGTGATTGATGATGAAGCAGCTAGGGTCCGGGGTTACTGTGACGGGTGGTATGGGCAGAAGGGATGCCTCGTGCCATGGTGGGGAAGAGATGGGACTGAGCTCTGGTGGTGAGAGCAGCAGAGAGCTGGGACAGGGTGAATTTGCGGAATTTGTGGGCAAATGTTGGTGCTTTCTCTAGAAAATCCGGAGCAGACAACTGCAGTTTAATTTTAGCTGTTGAAGGGGACAGCGATGGGCGCTCGCTGTGCATATTAATGCCAATGTGCACTCACGTGAGGATGGCGTATGTTTTTTTTTTTTTATCACCCAAGGAAAATATAGAATAGATTCAGTAGTGTACTTAGTATTTCTCAAAAGGATAATGAAAATGACAGAAGCGCACAGAAAATAATGATAGATATCTATTACGGTGTCAGTGAAAGCTGAGTAGGCTTCGAGTTTACATGGCGCAGGTATTGTAACAAGTGTTCTGTGTGTCCTCGGAAACTTTAATCTACAACAACACCTTCAAACTGACTCAGGAAATACTTCCCCTAACAGAGTGCTTTGCAGTATGGGGGATTCATATCATTCACAGAAATGACAAGAAAATTGTCCAAGTGTTCATCCTTGGGGAAGGTCAGAGAGCTGGAATATTTTGACATATGTCAAAAAGCAAATAGAGACCATCTGGAGAGGGGATAATGTGGAGAACTGTGCTCAGGAAGGTCAGAGAAGAGGCAGATGAAGAGCTTGCTGTACAGTATTAGAAATGACGAGGCCACCCAATTTACTGTAGAGCGTGTACACTCATGGGGCGAGACACTCATTTGCAAAATGCTAGTTTTTCTTTCCAAGAGCATCAACAAAATAAGAGAGGAGAAAGCTCGTCTGGGATGTGAATTATAATTTTACAAATGCACAACACAGCAAATAACAGACAAAGCTCATGTTAGAAACACAACAGAAATTGATTCAAAATTAGAAAGGCTTAAAAAATCTCTGCGTAACACTGGGCTAACTCCCTGTCTACACTAGACCTCCATTAAAGGCAAAAGACTTTCTGCTTTTAGCAGTTGATTTTCTCTGGTGGAGCAGATTTAGTTGCACTTACTCTAAGACCTGGACCAAGTAATGGAACCCAGGTGTGGAAAAGAAGTTACGAACTTAAGGTCCATAGAAAAAGACAATACAACAGTAAGACATAAAGAAGATATCAGGGCAGGTTGCACAGTCTGCAAATGATTAAAACAAAATCAGAAACCAGAATAACCAATATAAATAATTAAATGGTAATATATAAGAAGAACTTGTGGTTTTAGGAGCAGTCCCATAATGAGTATGTGACAGAAGACATGGACATCATATCCGATATACCACAAAATGGACCCCACCGAATTAGACACAGCCACAGTGGTCCTAGAAAGACGCTAAAAAGAGGAAGTAGAAAGTGTAAACAGCCCCATTGGGTTCTGGTATAAAAGATAGACAAGAATTAGAAAGACAATATCTAGATCCACACCAGCTGTTAGACAGGCAATAGGTTGAAAGGGACAAAAGGTTGACACAGTAAAGGTCAACGTGGAAAAAGGCCGACCGGTACAAAAGGTTGACATGATTAAACAGTCAACACAAAAAATGGTCAACATAAAAAAATGGTTGACACATTTTTGTTTGTTTTTTCTAACCCTAATCTTCACCCTAACCCAGGGCCATCTCTTCCATTGGGCTTGTTGGGCAGTTGCCCAAGGGCCCTAAGCTTGTAGGGGCCCACCAACCCACCCCCTGCAGCCACGGTCATTTGGTAAATCTGAGATATTTTTATTTGCTGACCACCAGTGCACTGTATTCTGATCTAACCTCCCCCAACCCCTATCCGTCCCCCCTGGTGACGAATTCTCACCTCAGTCCCAGTTTCACTTCATCCTCCGGCTTCAGACCAGTCAGACAGAGTCTCTCTGCATGTGTGGGAGGTCTGATGGGCATGCAGGAGGGTTTAATTTTATTGACCATTTAAATTTTTTTCCCATGAATGGGTGGGTAGGGGCCCCAGTGCATTGCTTTGCCCAGGGCCCACACTGCTGTTAAGACAACCCTGCCCTAACCCTCCACTTGGTGCCTAACCCTAACCCTTCCTCCTGGTGCCTAACCCTTACAATTGGTGTAGGTGCCTGACCTATTCATCACATCTAGTATCTAACTCTCCAGTAAGTGACTAACCCTAACCCTCCCTCCTGGTGCCTAACCCTAACTGCCGGTGTGAGTGAGTAACTCTAACCCTAAAAAAAAAAAGTGTTGACCATTTGTTGTGTGTCGACCATTTTTGTGTCGACCTTTTAACCTTTTGTACCTGTCAACCTTCTTCCATGTCGACGTTTAGTGTTTCAACCTTTTGTCCCTGTCAGCCTTTTGTCCCTGTCGACTTATTGCCTATCTAACAGCTGTTGTCTATCTAGACATTGTCAACCTTTTTACTGTCTAGCTACAGTCTAAATACCATCTGCTGCACTTGCTCCTAACATGATAACAGTGCCTGCTGACACCTGCGGCGGGATGCATGACGCATGGCACTCGCGATGCGATGCATTCCGCCGGTCATCTCATGCATTGGTCCCCGCAAAGGACCGCTGTATCGATAAGAGCAGCCCTTTGTGATGGAGGAATTTCCGGGTCTGCATGCGCAGGACGCACATGCCGCAGGAGTGCTGGGAAGGAGAAGAGCCCATAGGCTTCTATGGGTAAAGCCATCAGGAAGATGGCGTTACCCACCACAACCAAGCCCCGGAGTGCATGGCATTCTGTGGCTTGGTGCATAAGAGAAATGCGTTCAAACCTGCATTTTCGGGGTCTGACCACATTTTTCCCCTTCCTGCATCTCACCTCTGTTATGTAATAGCAGAATTGGTGAAGCAAGCATCGTCATTGATACTAATAGCAATATGTGCAGCTGTTGCTTTTTATATTATTGGAGCACAAATTATGTCCGTGAATCATTCCAAGGACACAAAAGAGTTGACCCTGATAAATCTTATCTCTGGAATAGCTAATGTTCCTATTAATTATCATTATTCTTACCAACTACCCCACGAACTGCGAGTGCCACCGCAATAGGAACACTTTAGCTTCCTGTGTCCTATTCTGAGCATGGGGGGCGATTAAGCACATGTGCAGTGGGCTCGGAAGAGGCCATTGGCAGCCCCCGGGGCAGTGGACAACTTCAGAGAAGGGGGTTATGATTTGGCATTGCCAGGCCTCCCCCCTGGCACAGTAACGGACGTACTCCAAGCACCTACTGTAGTTATGTCCATGAGCATTTATGGTTGGGCTGTGTTTAGGATTGAGTGTAAAGAATGTCGTCATCTTGACTTGCTCGTCTCGGATACACCACTTGCGGAATTATGTCGTGAGGGGATGGGGCCCACTGATGAGAAGTGTCACGTATCCTCAGCAATCAGCTGCATCTCTCCTGAGAAAACTCCCAGAGGGGCAGATGTCAAAGTTGGCAAGTATGGTGTAGATGTGTCCAGAGCACACATGCGGTAGTCATCATCATGAATTCATAGGGGGAGATGTGAATATACTACAAGTTTTCCTGCGCTTTGATGTGTGGTTTATAGCCCAAGCTATTTACTAAAGGCCACAGCGCACACCAAAGCACACGTGATGGTTTGCCAAACAGAATGGGAGACTGACACGTTTAATTACAATATTAACAAAAAAGATGTTGTTCACACAGACAAAACAGAAAGAAAGAAAAAAGAATTAAAAAAACTACCTTATATTTTATCACAAGCCCCAACTACTTAGCATTGGGACTCGTCCCCTATGAAAGAGCTGCAAGTAACTTATTGGACAGACCCATTGCTGAGGGGACCAACAATGAGCTGCTAGGATCTCCCCTTCAGCACACGGTACACCGCTGTTACTGTATGTTTTGGACATTAGCTCCATGCTGAGACTAAGGATTCAATGCAAACAGTTGATAAATATTCCAGCCCATAATGTTGGAGATGCAGAACAAGAGGCTATTTAGCCTTCAAATCACAGGGAAGAAGCTGAAAACTAGCAAATTCTGCAGTTATGGGCAATTGGCAGGAGACTTGAATAAAAAAAGCTCCAGAAAATCAGATGATCTGGTGGGAAGTGTCCTACCAAGAGTGGATCATTAAATGGCAGACATGTGACCTTTTCAGTTGTCACTAGTTCCCTGGTAGCCACCATCCCTAAACGTTTATTGAAAAATAATTTATTTTTATTAGTACTGTAAATATTTTATTTAAAGGATGCCACAAATTGCCCACAGTGCTATACAGTGATAAACAAAAATATATACATAAATACATAAGGTAACAAGAACACAATGATTCACCCAAAGGCAATGTAATTGGGTAGGGGGAAATAAAGGATATGGAAAGACAGGATCAGAGTAGCTGTTTAGGAAAAGGGAGAAGGAGAAACAAGGCACATTGGTGTCATGTATAGTGCTAGGAGGAGGGAGCAAGAGATGGGGCTCTGCCTGTAAGGGCATATAGTCTACAAGGGAGGGTATAATGAGGAGGGTTCCCTGGGAAAGAAGAAAGGTAGGTGGCTAGCAGCCAATGGCTTAACCTATTTATTGGTTGGCTGTCAGGGCTTGATGCTCTTGTCCCTACTCACTGTGGACTTTTTAGTTTTCATCGGCAGTAGTTCCTGCCCTCTTGCATGAGGGGAGCTTCCACTGCTGGTCCAACCAGAGGAGTCCCAGCACCTGCACAATGGATCTGGCAGGCGCTTTGACCGGCTCATGCGCATAAGCAGTGGTGGTGTCGTGCGTGCATATAACACCGGTTCTAGGGACTCCATTGGCTGCAGCTCCTAGAAGTCGTGTTGGACTGCCCAAAAGGCAGAGCAGCTCTCTGCAATTGCAGCCCAGACTGGGAGTCCTAGGGGGAGAAAACACCTCCCCCCTGGGGCTATCTGTCTTGAGTGTGACTGGCAGGTAGCGCTTCCAATGGGAAGCCACTACCAGTCACAGGGTAGCGGACTGCAACTGGCTCACTGAGGTGATGGATTTTACTAGGAGGGACTGCAGCCCTGCATCCCCTAGGTAAAATCCGCCACTAGTTGTAATGTAGTACTTTAACCGGATGTGCTGGAGTAGCATAGAGTTCTGCTGTTCCAGCTGTTGGATGAGGAGCGCTCTGGTGCTACCTCCATCCTTGGTGCAGGCAGGTAAGCTGAGCAGGCGGACTCTAGGGCCTGCTGGAGCTCAGTATTCAAGTCCCAACTTGGCAAGGTGCTTATACCGGTTCAGGTTAGAACCCATAGATGTTTGCAGAATTGTACAATTTATCATAATTATTATTATCGTATATTGATATGGCGCCACAAGCGTCTTACAAAGTGCATAAACAAATAAGTGACTTACAGTACAATACAATGCAGGACAAGGATATGTATAATATACATTGCTACATTTGTGACCATAACACCTAGATATGCAATAGAGCATAAGCAACCAAGTTTTAGGTGCCCTAGTGGGGAGTAGGAAGTAGATGATAGTAAAGTAAGGAGAAGCAGAAGAGGGTAGAGGGCCCTGCTCATAAGCGCTTACATTCTAAAGGGGAGGGGCAGACACACAGGTGTGGCACAGATGGGGTAGACAGGGAGGAAGGAAAATGTAGCAGCAAGTTAGGATGAGAATTGGAAGGCTTTGATGAAGTAGTGGGTCTTGAGAGCCGTTTGAAGGATTGTAGAATGAAGGAGAGTCTGATGGGGAGAGGGAGAGAGTTTCAAAGGTGGGGAGTAGCACAGGCAAAATCTTGGAGGCTGGGGTGGGAGGAAGTAATCAGTTGGCATGAGAGGTGGCGTGCATTTGTTGAATGAAGAGGATGGGAGGAGAGTTAAGGGTGATGAGGTCGGAGATGTGAATGTGTGAGGGCTTTGTAAGCAAGTGTACAAATATTCATCGTGGCTTGGGGTTTGGAGATGGTAAAAGTGTGCCTGCTGAAACTAGCTAATATGATTTGAATGTCTAATACCATGTGTCCCAATTGCACAACATCTTTGTTCTGCTCTCCCTGCAATGCCTGCACCATAGGTTTTTTCTTTCGAAATTTCCACGCTCAGTTGATAAAAATCCTTCAACTACATGAACATTGGCATTGGATGTGGAATGCGTTAGATGGGAATCAGGTACAATATCTTGACAATTCTCCTTATACATTTCATGTACCTTTCTGGTTGGGATATAATCATTATGTCGACATTTACATTATGTTGACATTCATAATGTCGACACCACAATGTCAACAGTTATTTTGACATTGATAAAATGTCAACCGGCAATGTGTTGACACGTGGAATGTCGTCATTGTTAGAATTACGTCATTAGGGATAGGCTGCGGACGAAATGTTATAGTTAGGCTGTAGGGTGGGGGTGGTTAGGGTTAATTACAAGAGGAAGGGTTGGTGGTAGGGGAATAATATTTGCTGGAACACTGAAGGATCATAAGTCTGACCCGGAAGAAACAGTCACATAACCTCCAGAACTTGGAAGCCGCTGGAGCCATCAGGAGCAGGTAAGTATTCGCTGGGCCACTAGAGACATCAGGACCATGTCAACAATCTCATGTCGATATGACCAATGTCAACATTATGGGGTGAATTCAATTAGGTGCGAGTTTGCAAAAGGCGTTAAGCTCGCACATATTGCCTTAATGCTCGCACAATTCAAGTAGAAATGCCAATTCACACTACTCTCAGAGGAAGTGTGAGAATTCTATCCAAAAAGCGAACAGGGAAAATAGCAAAAAAAGTGAGGAGACCTTCCTGGACCCCAAAAAAGTGACAACGTCGTTAGCAGAATCATATAGAAGGCTGTGTCAAATGGCTGAATTTGTGCATCTTTTAAAAAAAAGTTAAATTATGTAAAAAGCTGTAGAATTTTGTTTAATCTCAAAGGAATTAAATGGAAAATGCAAAAAAGGTAGAAAAAGATGGTTTTGGAGTAATTTAAGGCAAATTTAAAAAATAAAAAAAAATGATAAAAAGCAATTATGTTTCATTTAAATAAATACTTTCATTAAATTTTGGGGTGCATTATTTAACCAAAAAGCTTCATTTGAAGCCATTTAAAATGTTTAACCCCAAGTAATTATTTGCCCAATTAAGCTACTTGAAAACTTCCAAATTCCTAATTAGAAAAAGAAATGCAAGTTTGGAATTGAACTGCAAATGTAATTCGCAATGCAAATTTGCCGTGAATTTGCCTCGCAGGACCAAACTCGCACCTAATGGAAATTCCCCCTATGACTGTTGATATGTCATACCTCACCCTTTCTGGTGGAAGGCACAGTGTGGGACAGTCCAATGTCTAGTATAAAAGGCAGTCTGAAGCTCATGAAGTAATACTACTGAATGTCGAACTGTTAAAACAAAAAAATTATTCTTAGGAAAGAATTACAAAAAAAATATGTATTTTAGTTGCAGAATTTTTCTGGGACATTTTGTTAATATATATGTTTCAATTACTAAAAACAGTTTGTGGAACCTACTTTAATGAAACATGATATTTTTTGATTGATAGCTCACCTTCCCTTAATGGTAAAACCATCCACCTTTGTAAGAAAGCAAATTCAACAGTAGGTCGGTTGCAGACGTTCCCAGGAACTTCACAAAAAAAAACCTAACCACAGACAACATCTCAAGTAGCCTGCGTTAAGAGCCGTCTGACATTTCCTGCAAGTTAAGAGCTTCTTGTAACAAGCTCTCCGATAGGTCACCACTCGCAAAATGTTTTGCAAACCATTACACAGGCTGAACTCCAGCACAGTAATACAATTGCAGTGCAGCTGCTCTCAGCAAGAGACAAAGGTCATGGCACTGTGTACATTAGCAAGCTGTGAAGGTTACAGCAGTCCAAATTTCACCTCTTGCATCTTAAACGCAACACAAGGAGAAAAAAAAAAGCAATGTGCTTCTGGGAAAAAAAAAACATTTAAAAGCTTGGCAAGATTTTTCTTTTTTCTTCCTTTCACAATTTGACTCCTATTACTCCAGCCTGATCTAGAGCCTTTGCATTTTTTGGATAAGGTTCAGAAGGCCTGACTTTGGAAGTGCCAGTGTTTATTGGAAAATTGCAATTTGCCCAATAAATACCGACAGCGAAAATTGTCAAATCTACTTAAATTACTTTAGAAGACAGTATTAAGAAGAATTTATTAGACAATTGTAACCAGTCGTGCTTTGCTTGAATGATTTTTCAGGGTTTTTTTTTTCTTTTAAGTCATGGAGACTCAGTTGGGATAGTCAATGCAATTTCCTCACCTGGCAGGGATCCGAGCAGAGATAAATTTTGTGAAATTAAATTAAAATATCACAAATGCCAGGATGTAAGAGGCACAGTCTCATAATTCAATTTAATTAACATTATGCAGGTACGAAGCTTACTCCTTGTACAGTGCACGTTCCCTTTCAAAATCAACAGGTTTGGAATATACAATATAGATTTCAAATATACATAGGGCTTTCATGTATAGCTGTTTGTTTTTTTGTTAAAAATAAAGAGCTATAAAATTGTTAATGACTATTATGCCAAGGAGGAATTTCCACCAATGTTTTTGATGAATTGTATGTGATTAAGGATTAAAAAAAAAAGTCCAGGTGGTCTTCATCATCTTTTTAGGCATCCTGAGAAAGAGATTAAATTTAAAAAATGTAAAAATAACTAAACTGAATAAAAAATAATAAAAAAAAGATTTTGAACTGATCTGCTAAACTCTGACAAAGTGTCAATGCCACAGATTAGCGGCCGATGTTTTCAGTTTGCACATGCATCCGAGTCGCACTGCACATGCGTCCTATATACATAAGGCTTTCATATATAGCTGTTTGGCTTTTAATTAAAAATAAAGAGCTATAAAATTGTTAATGACTATTATGCCAAGGAGGAATTTGCACCAATGTTTTTGATGAATTGTATGTGATTAAGGATTTTTAAAAAAAAATGTCCAGGTGGTCTTCATCATCTTTTTAGGCATCCTGAGCTAGAGATTAAATTAAAAAAATGAAAAAAAATAATTAATTAAATAAAAATAAAAAATTGGAACTGATCTGCTAAACTCTGACAAAGTGTCAATGTTGCAAACTAGCGGCCGATGTTTTTAGTTTGCACATGCATCCAAGTTGTACTGCACATGCGTCCTAATGGTTACCACCGGGAGCCACAGAACAAATTTTAATGCAGAGGGATATATTTAGTAAATTTGATTTTAATCGTTTTTGATCAATCAAAATCGACCAACATCGATGTTGTATTTCTGGGGCTAGATCACACATTTATTAATACACCAATCAAAAATTGCCTGTTAGTAAATATGTGATTTAGCCCCAGAAACACAACATTGATGTTAATCAATGTTTATCAAATTTTTAAATTGGTTAAGAATTTAAGATTGACCTTTAGTAATCTTACCCCAAAAAGGGGCATTTGCGGTGGGCATTTCTGGGTGGTAACGGGAGGGGGAGGTGGTGGCTAGACAGACATGGGCTTGTTGTGGTCTTAAGACGCAAACGCACTGATCATGGCAGCCATGTTCAGATGGAGAAATTGCACCTGCTGTAGGACTGCTGCAATCTCCAATGGTGCAGCCGATGGTACGTCTTAATGCGCACAGCGGCGGATTAATGCTGCAGCCGGTGGGTGTCTCTGTAAGAATCCCATTGGCTGTTGCATTAACTTAAAGATACCGTCATGGCTGCAATACCGTGCACCTGAATAGCTGTGTGGCACATTCAATAAAATGTCTCATATCTGTGCTACATCATAATAAACTATAGGCCTAAGTCAGAGATTGACCCAGTACCAATCTTTACGCAGTTGAGCAATGTTTTGCTCAAGTCTTAAAAACACTTACTATGTACTTGCAAAGCAACGTTAGCGATGTCGTTCGCAAATGCGATCAGAATCGCTAACATTTGAGGAGGGGTTTGTGATCCCTGGGTGTACCAGGGTGGAAACTTGGAGGTGACCTAAAGTGATCGCAGAAAGGGACCTTCTGATGGGCAAGTTAAGGGAGTGTCTCGGGCGTGTATGAGGACGCTGCTGAATTCACAATCGCAATTCCAATGCTTCAAAGGCCATGTTTAATTGTATTAGAGGAGAGTAACTAGAGTAGACCAAGGGCTGCCGCAAAGGTCAATGGCGTGACTGATGTTCCATTGATGTTGATGTGTTTGCAATCTTGATCGCAAATGCACAGGCTGCGCATACTTTACGCAGACCTAATATTTTACATAGTGCTTTGGTAGGTGTTTTCATCAGGGGCGTTGAGAGCCGTGTTGGGCCCGGAAGAAGGGCGTGACCTAATCTCGGGAGGCGTGACCACACCCCTTTACAATTAAAAAAAATAATGTTTTGCAGTGATGCGTAGCAGCGCCTCATGCTGGGCAGGGGGCACTGTGACCCCTTCAGCCCGGCGCAAAGCCCCACAGGCATAGGAGACTGCTGCTGCAGCTTAGCAGCTGCCAGCAGTCTCCCACTGCAGCCTAGCACACTTCAGCATGTGCTGGTCTGCTGTCAGGTAAGAGGGAGGGGGGGCGGCGCTGGAACTGGGCCCCCGCCGAGCCCCTCCAGCGAGCCTGGGTAATTAGTACCCACTCCACCCCCCCTCTCGGCGCCCCTGGTTTCCATAGAATTCCATTATATTTTACTGACCATTAACAATTGTGAACACTGAAGGTAATGGCCAAATTTTGTGGCTTTAATTTGCTCAATTTATACACTGAATAATAAATATGATTTTAAATTTCAGTCTGTAGAGTGAATTTCAGGATTATCCAATGCGGTTAGTTATTATACAGCATTTTAACACATTTGCATGTGGTCATGTACAGTAATTGTTTCTATAGAAAATTTCAAAAATTCTGTAAGTCTTTGCTCATATCCCCATGGATCACAATCGTGTACACTTTGTGTAGGACATCATAATTTTTGCATTAATTGTTGGAATGATTTGCTCTGCAATTTTTTTCTCATTTATATATCATGCCCATCAACATAGATTATTTTTTGTAGGCACTCACAGTAGATTATCTATATCTAGGTAAGGGGTACGGTATGTGCCACAGTGGACTCTCCGGAAAAATGTAATCAACCTCATAGCCGGGTCGGTTAATGATGGAAAGCGGATCCATTACCAATCTTGCTATAAAGAAAAAAAAAACGGAAATTGTTACCCTGTGGACATGACTTCTACTGCAGGTAATTATTTAAAGGGATTCTGCTGTTCTAAAATATATTGTTAAAGATAATTTAATAACATAGTAGTATGTCAGCATAGTTTCATGATGGGCCGACTATGCCTAACAAATGCCTCAAACTCTTTCCTGGCTGCAGGTAAATGCTGGATACACTCTATTAGAGTGTAGCAAATACAAATAGGATAAGGACTGGGCCGGCTCGAGGGCCATCCGAACTATAGGGAGTGCAGGGCAGCCACTGTTACTGGGGCCCAGGAACGATGACTGTCAAGATTAGAGGCAACCGCCAGCAGTTGGCAATACCATGTCCACAACTCCACAGTGCCTACAAACTAGGAGTGTCCATTGATCCAATGGTTATCCGTCATCCATGGTACAGAGACCTCCAATGTTTTTTTTTCCCTTTCTATTTGGTGCCGGGACACGGAGCCTAGCTCCATCCTCCAATGTAACCCGTAAAGTGCTGCCCCACCTCTGATTGGCCGGCTGTCTAGTGAGTAATAGAACAGGGATCAACGGTGGCTGAAACCATCAATGGTTCCCCTGTCAATGGTTTAATACCATCGAGGATAACTAATGTAGCATTGTTGGTGTCTCCTTCCCACAATCCTTTTATCGCTTCTAAGAGCGCTCCTGTCAGTCTGGGTACATACTATGCAATCCCTTGCACACTATATCATTCCAGCGTGAATTGGAATGATATATTGTTGGATTGCATAGTTCATACATCCTATCGCGTGTCCCTGAGTCATTTATCACAATTGTCCCATCTGCTGTGCTGCAGATGACGCCATGCTACTAAATGCAGCTGAACGGCACATTGCGAGTTCGTGTACCGACAGCGCAATGTGTCATGCCATCGCTGGGGACTAACACAGACTTGTAGTGTGAACCCACCTTTACTCACACATGGCAACAATCTCACAAAACAATGAAGCATGGCTTACAGGTAGAGAGTGGATATTACATCATTGTAGGCATGACCAGGATATAGATATCCCCCAAAAATGTAATTTGTTATTAGCCCCTACAGAGACTAATGTTAAACATTATCTGTACTAAGCACAACTTATTTTCTTCCACAAAGTATATATATATATATATATATATATATATATATACACATATATATAAATATTTAGTGGGAAAAAAATTATATGTATATATATAGTATATACTTGCTGTTGCTGACACGGTTATGAGGAATTGTAGAAGCTAGTTTTATTCCAGTACATTAGTGATCTATGGGCCTGATTCAGAGCCGTTCGCTATTTGCGGTCGTTCGTTCTAAAACAAGGGGTGGCTATTCAAATGATCAGTTCGCAAATTGCAGTCTGTTCACACCTCTAAGTTTGAATGAGCGAGCAAAACATACGCTCGTTTATTTGTTAAAAACGCCCCCTGGCTGCACGCACCATACGTCATGTCCGCTATTTATTAGATTAATCGAGTACATCGACCAGCGTATGAACTGCTCGCTATTCTTGTGGTTGGTTTTTGCTACCACAATCTTGCGAGCAGTTCTGGCTATAAAATAACCCAGTGACGTGGTCAATGACGCTGCTGTATTAATTATGCACACCCATAAAACGCCCGTTTTGACCTTTAAGCACGCCTGCGTTCGGATCTCCACTCCCCGTTTTCAAGCACCTTCCCCTGTTACCACCCACATACGCCTCATTCTGTCACTCAAAATAGCAGGCACTCGCTATATTGCGAGCACATGAATTTCGGCCGCACTGACTGGTTCGCGCATGCGTATAACGATCCGTACGCATGCGCAGATGTGCGAACATCGCTCGGAACGAGCGTACTGCCGCTAGCGAGTGGCTCTGAATGAGGGCCTATTTTTGAATAAAGTTACTTTAAAACACAATGTGATCCATTGTCCGTGCCACACTGCATGGTACGTGGACAATAAGTGTGTTGTATCCCTCCTAAGCTGTAACATATCTGCTATCTGATTTGTGAAAAATAGTGAGGTGAGTTAAAGGGTAAAAATAATTTCCTTTTCTGAGTGCTGAAAACATTTCCATTCAGCAACACTGTTATTTTTATTACCAGAAAGAAAAATTAACCCACTCATTTCAAGATTGTTATTAATGGCTTAAAGCCTCCACATGTAATAGATTTTTTAACAATTGCGTAAGAACTTCTTACTTAGTTATGAATTTAAATCTATTAAAAACAATTATAGTATACCCATCTTTTTTGCCTGTTTCACTGAATTAACCAAATATTTGTAAATCAACCTAATCTGATTGGACATTTTCAGGGAGCTTTTTAAATTATACCTAAGGAGGAAGAACAGATAAATGTTATTTATATTAGTTCTGCTTAACTCCACCAAGACATTTTAAATAAAAGACATGAGAAATGTATTATATTTAATTGCCTTTATTCGGTTTAAGGAAGCATAAATATCAGAAACACACCACCTCCATATAGTCAGTAGTAGAATCAGTTATATATTATATTAGAGGATTTCTGCTTTAATTTCCCAATGAAGAGCTACATGAATTAAGTGGAGTTTTCCAGTAGTGCTTGTGAAATTTTATCTGATGCAGCTTAGACATTTGGAGGAAGTATTTAATATAAAAAGTAGCAGCAGAACCCTGTGAAAGCTGATCCTCCCTCACTGCCTAAAATACCAGAATTTATGCAGATGTGTCCCCTGTGAGCATTACATCTGATGCTCAGCAAAATTCTCATAAGTTGGTGCAGTTTTTACTTTTTGAACTATAATTAATACAGTACAATAAGTGTAATAGATGTATAATATGATGACAATAATTGTTGCTTAAATATTTTTTTATTATTATCATTGTTGTTGTTGTTGTTATTATTATTATTATTATTATTATTATTATTATTATTATTATTATTATTATCATTATTATTATTCATAATAATAATAATAATAATAATAATAATAGTATTCCATCTTGTAATCATGTAAGGCATATAAGAAATATTATTAAAATAATAAAATTAATATAATTAAAGTGTTCTAAGCAATTATTTAAAAAACAATTATAAAACCGTTTATCTTATTATAATAATAGTAATAATCATAATATTTTTTTAAAACCATTTAGAAAATAAAAGTTTGCAGATAGAAAAATACATATTATAGAGATATTTACATTTCAGATCACTTACATCCACTCGTGATATAAACAGTTTTCAAATAAAATGAAGTTAGTATTATACTTATTATTATGAGTGTTATTATTATTATTATTATTATTTACATTAATATTTAAGAGTAGGGTTGCCTATTTTGAAATAATATTGAGAATAGTAATACTAACTAATATCACATAACATTAAACAAATAATAATGAATGAGGTTTAAATGTTCACAGGGATAGATATGTCATGTATGTGGCATCTTACATGTTTATATATACATTAAAACTGAAAAGAGCAAATATAATAATATAAATTATGTTTGGAAGTAAAAGTAGCATAAAATGTAATGCTTTGTTACAAAATTTTCTTTCATGTAGAATACATTCTAAATACACTGTGGTTACTATATAAGAAAAGCATTGATAATATCTTGGCAAGTTAGAACATAATCTGTTCAGTGATCCAATGCTGAGGAGTTATTTCTAATCTAAATAAATAGATTTCAATATTATTCTTATTTAAGATTAACAGCTAACATATCAGTTAAAATATAATCATAATGTATTATCTGCTGACTAAAAATGCTATTTTGTTGGTATTGTATCAATTTTCATTGAAAATTCAGTTTCCCTATTTAAACAAATATTATTGCATAGTAGGTATATCTTGCTTTTAAAAATGATTTATGCTATGTCTAGAAATATGTGTGAATTTTATCACACAATACATCCAGGGCTGGCAACAGAAATTTTGGGGCCCAGAACTCTTATATTTTGGGGGGCCTCCATTCCTCCCCAGTAAGTACAGGGCAAGCAGCCATTGGATCAGCCCCGCAGAGTCTCTCTTTCCTCACCCCGTATCGCTCCAGCTTCATCCTTGGCTGTATCTCTGTGCATTATCCCCTTGTATCTCTCCAGCCTCCTCTGCCTGTGTGTCGGTGTTGTCCCCCATATCTCTCCAGCCTCATCCTTGCCTGTGTTGCTCCAGCCTCATTCTTAGCCAAGCCGCTCCAGCACAAACCTTTCCATGTCTCTCCAGCACCATCTCTGTGTTCCCAGCCTCATCCCCTGTCTCTCTGGCCTCATCCCCCCAAGTCCTTCCAGCCTCATCCCCATGTCTCTTAACCTTATCTACTCCTATGTTTAGCAGCATTGCCTCCCCATGTCTCTCAGCCCCATCAACCTGTATCTAACCCAGCACATCCCCATGTCTCACTCACTCTGTGTCTTCAGCTCCATCTTCCCCTGTGTCAATTCATCTCCAGCCCCGCACAACCCCTGTCCCCATGTCTCTCCAGCCCTGCTCACACTTACCTCTTGCTGCTCCTCTTCAAAGATGGCAGATCCTTTCTGATCCGGTGCTGTGATGTGATAATGTCACACATGCTGCACTGTCAAAAAACAGTTTATTGTACCTGCCGCTGAGCTCCCTCTTCCTGTTTGTGCCCTGCTAAATACTGCATGAAATGGACTTCCAAGACTAATTAGGGGCTGTGGTACAAGTGTCCCCTTTGAACCACCCTGTCACTAGGTCTGATTATAACAATGAGAAGAACAAATAATACTTGTTTTAGTGATAGAACTGAGAATTGCCATTTATAAACATCCTTAATAAGTTTAAGCATCAAAAGAGATGTGAAAAATCTATGCTAAATTTCTTGTCCCTTTGAAGACCATTCTTGTCTTACATTCAGTATCCTGACAGTTTAGTGATTTGACTCCCAAACTGCAGTTTTGCATATTTCTTACACACATGATGTTTTTACGCCTTTGCTGCACAGTAGTGCTACACAAACACTGTTTTATCATTTGTATAGTGTAGGACCAGCCTTTGTAAATGCGGGTGCCTATGCAACATCCTGCCTATACAACTAGCGGTGTGTGTGACTACTGGTACTGCCATTGTCCTTTCACTATCTCCATGCCCTCTGACTACACTGGTACTCTTTTCTATTGTGTCTCCTACTTTTTTTTGGTTGTTCATAAAAAGTGAGTGTTTCCTGTATTGGCCTCTCTGGGTCTCCCCTCTCTACTCCTCCTATAGTTCTCTTCCCTCCTCTATGGTTCTGTGCTCTCCCCTCTCCCTGGTTCTCTCCATCCTGTGGTTCTATCTTCCTATGATTCTCTCTCCTCTACCCAATTCTCCATTTCTTTTCCCTCCTCTCTGGGGGGTATACTCTTCCCTCTCCCAGATTCTCTTTTGCCTTCCTCCTTTCTGGTACTACTGTACCCCCTTCTCCAAGGTTCTCACCTCTCTCTCTCTATTCACAAATAATTATTTTAAACACTAGACTTCATGTTGGACAATTTATCCTTTACTGTTCATGAAAATTCATTTGTAGATGTAATTAACTAATGTTACATCACTGAGCAGACTTCATGATGGGTGATAAAGGAGGTGTTGAGTAATATGATAATGCAAGGCAGATAACATACAAAGCCAACCTACACCTTTGATGGTACACCTAAGTATCCAACACTCAGCAGTCTACACAATGGATGAAACAGCAGCTGTGATACTAACAGGGCTACCAAAATATACTGCAAGACCAGGTGTTAGACGGGGTGTGGCCACTCATTAAAACATGTAGTAAAAGTACCATGCAGAGCGGAACTCCTCCTTCTCCATGGCTTGCCCAAGCTCCCCAAAAAGACCCCCAGTCAAGCCTGGAATTTTATAATTATTCGAACCTGTCACAGTCCCTCTGAGCACTCCTGATGCTGATGATGACACACCTATATATCTAGCATTGGTGCTCTCGGTCGATGATGTCTCCTGCTCTGCTTCCACTCTTATCCTCCACTCCCTCCTTCTGCTTTTGCCTTACTCTCGCCCCCATCCAGTCCAATATCATCAGCTCTGTATTCATTGCTTCATGTACAGAGGACATTACTGTGGGTAGACAGCTTTGTGCTCACTCTCTAACACTAAAATACCTGTCACTAGCTGGCATGCTCATTGCCATACACCCTAATCTAGCCTAAACACATTTCCCAGCTGTCAAAAGTTTTTTGTATTATTATTATGAAGAAAGAGTCTACTTGTGTTGAGGGTGCTTATCTGAAAGCAGAGGATGGACCCTGGAACCTGAATCTCCATCACCAGGCAGTCCAAAAATTGTGCTCCTGGAGATGCAGTGGTCTGCCCTCAGGATGAGGCCAAATCTCATCTCAGAAGGGGTGGTGTTAGCATCCCGGTAGTCAAGATGCCGGCGGTCATAATCCCAGCAATGGCATCCTGATAGTATTTGGAATTTAGAATCTCAACCGTTGATATCCTGGAAGAATTAGGAAGTTTTCTCTTCTCCAGATCTCAGCACACACAGAGACAGGAGATTCCGCTGCACTTTCAGGGACTCCCGGTGCCCACTAGCGAACCTCTACAGAGTGGTAAGGATACCCCATCTTAGGGGTGGAGCCATCCTGGTGTTTTTGCATTAACACCCCCCATAAATTATATTTAATTGATTCTCTTATATAACCTCAAATAATAAGATAATTAACTGCTTCCTTATTGCAGTGAAACAAATTGCCTCTTATATTAAAACATTTATGCAATCCATAACTTATATATATTTTTATATTAATATTAAACATTTTATTCACTTCAAAATATTACAGTACTAAACAATTATATCTCCAAAATGTGCTTTCCTGAAACGTCCTACGTGCGCATTAAAAATATAAAAGAAAATCTAGAAATAGAATTCTACAGGAGACCCTCAAAATGGATATAGGGCTATGCACTGCGATCTTGTACCTACCATACAAGGGTCAGGCTGTCAGCTGTAGTGGGGTGAAAGATTGAAATGCAGGAGGGGGCTCGAAATACCTGAAAGCCTAGGGGCCCGGTCATAGGTTAATATGTTCTTGACAGTCAGAATTTTGACATGGACATAAGGTCGACAAGAAAAATTAGCAAAGTTTTTGGGATTCAAGGCCTGATTCACTACCGATTTCAACTGCAATTGTAACAACAATTACGCGATCGCTTTGCCGCAGCAGCAAAACATAAGTACGCCCACTTTACCTTACTCACATCCGTAATGTTTAGCAAGACTGCAAAACCATCGGTACAATCGAGTGCCATCGCAGCCTCACACACACTTTTGCAAGCTCTGACCTTACAAAATTGCTACTTTCATCGCATGCTACGAGTCCTCAGGCTGCGTACGGCATCGCAGTGGCTAATTTATGCACACCCCTGCAACGGAGTTCAAACATACTGGAACGCCTGCGTTTTGCTGACCACCCCCGTCACCACCCACAAATGACACTTCCTGTCAATCACTCTGCGTGGTCACTGCGATCACAGTCCAGATCACAATGGCCGGATCGTGCACGCACACTAT
Organism: Taudactylus pleione; assembly: GCA_031769625.1. Taxonomy (NCBI): domain Eukaryota; kingdom Metazoa; phylum Chordata; class Amphibia; order Anura; family Myobatrachidae; genus Taudactylus; species Taudactylus pleione. Next base: position 45,216 of record JAUIMM010003496.1, read on the forward strand.
GATGCATACGCATGCGCAGGACACAAAAATCGCCCGACTGCGTACGTAATCGCAGGTGCGATCGGTAGTCAATCAGGCCCTCAGTTTGGGCCCCAAACATAGCCGAAATCCAAAGCATTTTGAATCACGACCGGTAATATCTCCCGCATCTTCTTCTACTGCATAAAAATCAAACAAACATGGATGTATTATTTAAAATAAACAGTAATCATTCGAACTCTGATGCTGTATTAATAAATATTATAGAAGATTAAAAAAAAAATGTAGGCATTACATGTGGTGTTGTGCTCACTAAAATGTAAAATGTGTCTTTTTATTTCCAGCTGGTTGCAAAAAATGTTTGGAAAACTTTTTTGTAATGAATTATCCATTTAGTAAAACAGGGAGAGAGCGAGCGATCATGACATGTGACAGTAAAGACATATTTTAACGTACGGATAAAGGTAACTTTATGAATATGGCTCTTAGTGGCACTGGGCTAGAATTTCCCGTAGCCCCACACACTTGGTGTTCTACCTGAGGCTCATATTGATATTGTTTTCTTTCTTGAACTATGCCAGGCAGTGCCTAGCCCACCCCCCATGTGTCATAGCGCTAATGAGCAATATACCTATTTACTATTAAATAATGACTTTAGCAGCGCAGCAGATGGTACAGTAATGAGCAGAATTCCCTTCTCTGTATTAATTCTGGGCTGGAAAAGTAGATGAAAATATTTAGTTCATAGGATGCCTGTAGTTTATATTATAAACCATTAAACATCTAAGAGGGTTGATACATTTAAGGCCCAAAGGGCTTTTTTTTCACTTCTTTGTTTCAGAACTAAATATTTTCTAATTAAATAAGTCCAAGGTTCCCATTAACTAAACCTGCTGTTTGCTAGATAGAGAGGGCAGTGAAATCGGCAGAATAATGATTTGTGTTTTTTTCATTAAATAAAATTATAGGCACTCACTCAGGGTCATTGGCGGTTTAATTGAAAGAAAGCCATTTCTCCTTAGATTACTTTCATTTTGGAGTGTGGTAAAGAACTATGTGGGCTAGAAAATGAAACAAAAAGCATTATGTGACAGAGAAAGGGTGTCCCTTGGGGGCTCGTCCGCACATATGCACTGACCTAATGGGTAAAACACATGTAGACTGATGTGCGCTTCAGTGGTGCATTTTTAATGCACTTCCCCTTAATTTTTCAGGCATTGCGCTTTTACCAATACAATCTATTGTACAAGTAGCGTATTTTAACACTTGAAAAATACTTTGACAATTTTTTCTAATTATAATTGTGGCACCATTGACTCTTAGGGGTATATTTACTAAAGTGAGGGTTTTTACAAGTGGAGATGTTGCCCATAGCAACCAATCAGATTCTACCTATTATCTTCTAGAAGGTGATAGTTAAATGTTAAGTAGCATCTGATTCGTTGCTATGGGCAACATCTCCACTTCTAAAAACGCTTAATTTAGTAAATATACCCCTTATTTCTAATTTTTTTTTTTTGAGGCAATTCCCTGCCTTTTAAAGTGGAGATCCATTCTGCACATGTGCAGAACAGTTCTCCACTGACGCCCTGGACTCCTAGGCAGTGATGCAGCAGTCCGTGCGAATGTTCCGGGGACAAAAGTGCAATGAACGATGTTCCCCCTGAGCACTATTTGGCTGACCTTTTCAAGTGCTGGTGTAGTCGAGCACTTACCTCAGCCACTCGCTTTCAACTTCAGGCCGCCAAAGACGCTCTAGTCAATGGTCCTGGAACCCCAGGTCGCACCCAGATGGTGAAGTCAGAACTCATGCTCATTGCTCATGAACCCTGAAATGAAAGATGCGCTGAACGAGGATGACCTCCAATGGGATCAGTGGAAGGTCATCATTGACACTTTTGACCTCAGACTGGTTACACCTAAGTGCCAAGCACCGGGGTGCAACCTGAATGAAAAGACCTGAAGGGAAGAGGGATAACATACACAACATATATTGCGCTCACTGAATACACTGGTCCCCTTGATGGATGAATGGTTCTGATATCAGCACCTGCAGCAATATTTAAACTCTTTCTCCTCCGGGAATTCTGGCGTCAACTGCTCCTTCATGGCCGCCAGACTCGTGCTGGCTAATATAAGTCGGGGACCAGAGGGCAGGGCGATGACATGGCTCACCGTGATTGGCTCACTGCAGCCATCCTTGATTGGCTCCTGGTGTGCGAGCCACAATTTGCTTGCAGTCGGCGCCAAATTTGAATTGCTGTGCTTTGATTGGCGGGGCCTGAAATCTTGCATATTCAGGCCTACCGTCATTGCACACGTGGGACAGCAGAGGAAATCCAATGCTACCTCCATGGCCGTTGCTGAACTCTGCTGATGTGGTGAGCGGGGACTGTATCCTACAAGATCCAGGCCTACTGTCCTGCCCGATGTTGCTGCTGGGCTCTGCTGCATCAGCAATGCAGTGATTATGCACGCCCCTGCAACAGAGTTCAAATGCACTGGCACGCCTGTGGTACCCCGACCACACCCCATCACCACCCCCAAATGGTACTTCCTGTCAAGCAACCTGCGATGGGTCTGCATAGACAATGTGATCGCTATCCCGATCGCAGTGGTGCTCTTACACACGCACTGTGATGAATAGGCATGCGCATAACGCAACAATCAGCTGATTGCGTGCATAATGGCAGTTGCGATGCTTGCTGAATCAGGCCCTGTCCCCCTTCTTTTCTTTTTCTTGTATACAATACTTTACCCTTTGGGAAGGGTTTTAGTATAATTATCAGATTTTGCAACAATGTATAAATATAAAAATATAATTTTAAGTGGATATGTCAAGCCTGCAGTTATTTTGACTTTGTATGGTCTGTATGTTCCTGTGTTATGTATGTTCTGCATTTCCTATTGTGTGGTCCTTTGTGCACAATCATTGTGGCTTTGAAAGTGGGACTGGGGCAGTTGTCTTGTACTATTAAGATTGTCGCTTCTGTTGCTGCTCCTGTCATGTTTAGGTCTGTCCCCTTTATATATTCAATTATTTCAGTTTCAGTGTTTCTCACAATACTATTTTCTTGGGTCTATTTTATATAACTTTTAAAATAAGGGGAACTGCATTTATATGAAATAACAGTGACATATATTTTAACATATTGTACAGTGCGGAATCGGTATAATTTACTGCCGGACCCATGCACGGCGGTTGGAATCCCAACAGCGGCATCCTGGCAGAGGAGGAAATCCTGATCGTCAATGTTAAGTATATACTAAACTAATTCTACCCCCTAACCCTACCCTCCCTTAAGGGTGCCTAACCCTAACCTTCCCCCCCAGTGCCTAACCGTAATCCCCCCTCTAAGTGCCTAAACCTAACCCCCCTTCTCCGCCGCCTAAACCTAAGTCCCTCGGGGGGGGTGCCTAACCCTAAGTCCCTCCTGGGGGTGCCTAACACTAACCCTCCCTTCCCCTAGTAGCCTAAACCTAACCTTCCAGGTGGGTGCCTAACCCTAAGTCCCCCCCCGGGAACCCTAAACCTAACCCTCCCGCACTCGGCGCCCGGCGTCCCTTTGATCGGGATGACTGGCATCAGGCTCCCGGCGTATGTCTAATGACAGGTGTCGGCAAATCGACGCCTGTCTTTAGACCCTTGTCGAGATGTGACAGTCGGGAAGCCGGCTGTCGGGATTAGGTCCGCCGGCTTCCCGACTGCATACCGTATGGATGGAGCAATAGGGCTAGTTGGAATTGGTTTAAAAAGAACTATGTGTTCCTAACTTATTGGGTAAAGTATGTTGCTGGTCCATTTGCACTAATACAAGCCTTTATGCACCTGTAACATTTGGAATACCTCCAAACATGGGTACTCTGGAATGAATGACATCTTACCATGCAAATCCATGAGTGGTTCTGTATAAATAGGTGGACATTTGTGTGATCTAATAACACTTGTGGGTCTTTTGCGCTATGTGGCCAGTCCATAATTATCCCCAGTGTTTCTCACTGTGTGCTATTCCCTTCACACCAGGTCTGACGAGAATCGGGCACACATGGAACCAGCCTACTGGACCAACCACCTATCTCCTGGACAATTCTCGCTGCTATCGCTTGTAGGTTTGATAACTGCCCTATAAATCTGGAGGGGGACAGAGAGTAGGAAGTGATGCCTTTCACAGGGGTGAGCTAGAATTCCTCCATTGCATGTTTCCACTTCTCCATGCTAAATTCCAATCAAACAAATAACTGGAATGCTACTTTGATATGAAGTTAGCTGAGTTCATCCCTAAAGAAAACCAGAAGAGTTGGCTATAAAATAATTTATCATGGGATTTTATGGCACTTTAGTTATTTATCTTTTTAGTCTAAGCTATTTTTCACAAGGCATGAAAGCAAATCCATGCTGGCCGCATTCAAGCCGGCATTTAAAGCATGGTATTTACTAAACCTTGGATAGAGATAAAGTGAACGGAGATAAAGTACCAGCCAATCAGCTCCTAACTGTAATGTCGCAGGCTGTGTTTGAAAAATTAGGAGCTGATTGGTTGGTACTTTACGTACGTCCACTTTATCTCCATCCAAGCCTTAGTAAATAGACCCCGAAGAGTTATAGGTTGGCTTTGGACTGGACTTTGGCCTACTCTATAACCTTAAATTCTACATACTTTGTTTTTTTTTTGCTCCTATGGTATTATTAACCTCTTTAAAATTAATTTCCACTAGTTTCCAGTAAATTTTGACCATCACACAGCTCACAATATTGTTTTCATCCGTTTTAGGCCCAAAATTTGCACCAAGCTAGCTGGCTGACTAAGCTAAGCGGCAGCAGTGGGCAGCACAAACACGTGGCAGTTCAACTTCCAACATGGCACATAAGGAAACATATATTTTAATCAAGAGGCCTGAGGAAGATGGAGTATGTATGTAGTTGAAGACAGGGACAGGAAGGGTTGATTGGCAGTAAATGTAATAAAAAAATTTATTCCGAAGCAAACTTATGAGGGAGGAGGGGAGAGCATGGGTGAACAATATGTCCCATGTTTTGCCCACAAAATCAACTTGGTGGTTCACAATTTTTTTTTTTAATGAAAGGGGCATGCAGGAGATGCCCGCAATAAACATTTCTGGATATTTTTGGCATTCAGCAACCACATGTCAAAGATTGCAGCAGCTGTGGCAGTTCAACTTCCAACATGGCGCATGAGGGAGTTGGAGTATGTATGTAGCTGAAGGCAGGGACATGAAGGGTTGATTGGTAGTAAATTTAATTTAATTTTTTGATTCTGAAGCAAATTTATGAGGGAGGAGGGGAGGGGAGGCATTTACAAAAAATATTTTACTCATTCACATCAGTCCTTGCCCCAGAAGAATCCTTGAGTGCTATGCCTGCTGCTGCTGAGAGTGGATTTTCATCCCAGAAGGGGACCAGGAAGACTACTAATAGTGCTTTCAAAAACAATTGACTGCTAAACAATCCTTTGCAAAGATTCCACTTCTCTAGAAAAGCATTTCCCAACCTGTACAGGGACATTCAAAAAACATAATTAGTGGCCTCCAAAATGCCGTTGTACCCACTGTCCACTTAACCACAGATATGTGGACAAGCCGAACAGAGCAAATGCAAGATTTAAGATTTAAGGTTTAAGTCTTACTTGTATCTTTCTTGAGAATCCTTCAGCGCTATTTCTGCTGCTGCTGGGAGTGGATTCTCATCCCATAAGGGGACCAGGAAGACTACTAGTTGTGTTTTCAAAAACAATTGACTGTTAAACAATACTTTGCAAAGATTCACTAGAAAAGCATTTCCCAACCTGTACAGGGATATTAAAAAAAAACTTAATTAGTGCCCTCCAAAATGCCATTGTATCCACTGTCCACTTAACCACAAATATGTGGACAAGCCGAACAGAGCAAATGCAAGATTTAAGGTTTAAGTCTTACATTGTGTCCTTCTTGGAAATCCTTGAGTGCTATTCCTGCTGCTGCTGGGAGTTTATTTCCATCTTAGAAGGGCACCAGGAAGACTACTAGTAGTGTTTTAAAAAACATTTGACTATTAATAGGGATGAGCAGGTTCGGTTCCCTGAGAACCGAACCCACCCGAACTTCGGGTATCCGGGGCGATCCGAGCCCAAGCTCGGATCTCCCTGTCTGCCCCGGATCCCTCTCCCGAGGCAAAACCTCGAGATCTGCTGTCGGATCTCGAGGTTTTGCCTCGAGCGGCCATTTAAAAAAAATGCCTTTGCCTTTAATGGGCAAAGCGCTGATTGGCTGACAGAGCCGTCTGTTACAGCTCCCAGCCAATCAGCATTATGGTGTTCATTTGCATGTAGCACGGACCCGGGAGATCCATGCTACATGTATCTGTGTGATTGACAGTGACACAGAGCACAGATGGGTCAGTGAGCCCCGTCTGTACTGCTGTGTATTTCAATTATACAGATGCACGCACGGACCAGGGGATCCGTGCTACTTGCATCTGTGTCATTGACACAGAGCACTGACGGGTCCGTGAGACCCGTCTGTGCTGCTGTGGTAAAAAAAAAAAAAACCTGTGTAAAAAAAGAAAAAAATGGCGTGCACCCCCCCAAAAAAAGAGCAACCAGCCCCGGGCATTAGTGACCCTGTGCTGCTTGTGCTTAAATACAGGGGACAAACGACGAAGGGGTCCCCTGTACTTAAGCACAACCAGCACCGGGCTAGTCAGAACCAGCGCTGGTTGCCAAAATACGGGGGACAAACGACATAGGGGTCCCCCGTATTCTGCGCAACCAGCTCTGGGCTCTGATCCAGTCCTGGTTCTGGAAATACAGGAGAAAAAAAATCAGTAGGGTTCCCCTGTATGTTCCAGAACAGCACTGGACTTTTTCTAGCGGGGGGCTGATGCCACAGCCAGGGGATCCCTTTCACTGGGCCCCCCAGCCGCAGCATCAGCCCTGACCGCTAGTCAGCCCAGGCCGGGGATCCCTGGAGAGCTTGGGACCCCCCCAATAAAGGGGTCACCCTCTCCAGGGTACCCCAGGCCCAGGTTGATAGCCCGGTGCTTGCCCCGCCACCTCTGGTGGCAGTGGGTGGCGGGTTGATAATGTGGTGTGGTGTAAATAAAGAATATCAAACATTGTCTTTACAAGTAGAACTGCAGGTCTCAGCAAGCCTGCCCCGCATGCTGGTACTTGGAGAACCACAAGTACCAGCATGCAGGGCATTAAGGGCCCACTAGTACCTGTAGTTCACCTGTAAAAAAATGTTTTAAAAAAAACACAGGACACACACACCGTGACAGTATAAGTTTATTAAACATACATACACACACACATGTACACATACTCACCTATGTAACCCTGTAGCATCGCTTCACTTGACCGGTAAAGTATCCATAGGGGACCTGTGAAAAAAAACATACTCACCATCTCCTATGCGAGGTTCTGTCCTCTTCGTTCCAAAGTAGGCATCCCCGGACTTTAATTAATTAATGACCTACAGTGTCACAAGATTTTTTATGAATAACACACTGTTGTGCCACTTAGGGGTATATTTACTATATTAACTATGGTTCGATTTTGCTTTTAGTGTGATATCACATTCAATTTTCATTTGATTTTCATTTAATTCTGCATTTGGAGATTTACTAAAAGCAAAATTGAATGTCAAATCAACAAAAAAATTAATTTCACTCAAATTCCACTCAAAATCAAACATTGGAAAAACATTGTTACTTTTACATAGACCAACACACAAATCCCTTATTTACTATTATTCGATTTGAAAACGAACACAAAATCAAACTTCAAATGAACTTCAAATCCCCAAATGAACAGACCTGCTCTATGTTTTCGATTTTCACATAAGCAGGTCGGATTGACACAGATGTATGCATACATCAGTGAGATGCATGCATGTATCTTACTGTAAAATACTTAAGTGTTAATTTTTTTTTTTTTAAATTACAAGGGGTCCCCCCCTAAATACACAACCAGCTCCAGACTTTTCGTAGCCAGTCCTGGTTGTGTAAGTGCAGGGAAAAAATTGTGTAGGGTTTCCCTGTACTTAGAACATCCAGCACCAGGCTCAGATTTGGTCCTGGTTCTGGAATTAAAGGGGAAACAATGCGTAGGGCTCCCTTGTAACTTCCACAACTAGCATCGGACCATTTGTAGGGGGGGGGTAATGTCACAACCAGGGAAACCCTATCACCGGGTTCACCAGCCGAAACATTACCCCTGACCGCTAGTCAGCCCTGGCCGGGGATCCCTGGGGAGTTGGGGACCCTCCTAATAAAGGGGTCCACCTCTCCAGGGCACCCCAGGCCTAGGCTGATAGCCCGTGGCTATCCCCACCACCCTTGAGCAGCGGGTTGATAGTGTAAGTGTAGTGTAAAAAAAGATAAGTGTAAACATTGGGCCTGATTCAGAGCCGGACGCTATTTGCGGACGGTCGTTCAGGAAAAGGGGGTGGCTATTCAAATGAACCGTTCGCTCTTTGCGGTCTGTTGACGCCTCCATGTCTGAACGAGCGAACAAAACTTGCGGTCATTTTTTGGATAGCTACGCCCCCTGGCTGCTCACATCCTACGTCATGTCCGCTATTTATTAGATTAATCGAGTACATCGACCAGCTCGCTATTCTTGTGGTTGGTTTTTCCTACCACAATCTTGCGAGCAGTTCTGACTATAAAATAACCCAGTGACGTGGTCAATGACGCTGCTGTATTAATTATGCACACCCATAAAACGCCCATTTTGACCTTTAAGCACCCTGACAGTATAGTTTTAATACATACATACATACATACATACATACATACATACATACATACTCACACATACTCACCTACATTACCTGGACTGGTTCGCATCTCCCTGTAGGCATCCTAGGTCTTCGTAAAATAAAAAAATTAGAAAACCCGAGCCACGCAACAGGTGACAACCACGATGGTTGTTACGTCCCGAATGAAGAGCTCAGATGCGGCTTTTCCCTTTATAGAGCCGTGTCTGAGCATTCATTGGCTGAGAGAGGTCAGACCCTGCCTCTCTCAGCCAATGAACGGCTCCCACCATTGAAGTCAAAGGTGAGAGACGCAGGGTTACTAAAGGTGATTTTTATCTAATAGGGGTTATTATTAACACATCATACATTTTGTCATTAGGGGGGGATCCAAATAGCCGCAGGGTTTACAGTGGGATCTGCACAGCAAAGTGCTCAGAGAGGAGCACACATAGAGGGGTACACACAGTGTAATGTACAGAGAGGAGCACACATAGAGGGGTGCACACAGTGTAATGTACAGAGAGGAGCACACATAGAGGGGTGCACACAGTGTAGTGTACAGAGAGGGGTACACACAGTGCAGTGTACAGAGAGGAGCACACATAGAGGGGTACACACAGTGCAGTGTACAGAGAGGAGCACACATAGAGGGGTACACACAGTGTAATGTACAGAGAGGAGCACACATAGAGGGGTGCACACAGTGTAGTGTACAGAGAGGAGCACACATAGAGGGGTACACACAGTGCAGTGTACAGAGAGGAGCACACATAGAGGGGTACACACAGTGCAGTGTACAGAGAGGAGCACACATAGAGGGGTACACACAGTGGAGTGTACAGAGAGGAGCACACATAGAGGGGTACACACAGTGGAGTGCACAGAGAGGAGCACACATAGAGGGATGCACACAGTGGAGTGTACAGAGAGGAGCACACATAGAGGGATGCACACAGTGTAATGTACAGAGAGGAGCACACATAGAGGGGTGCACACAGTGTAATGTACAGAGAGGAGAACACATAGAGGGGTGCACACAGTGTAGTGTACAGAGAAGAGCACACATAGAGGGATGCACACAGCGGATCATTCAGACCCGGTCGTTAGCGCCAATGAGCTCGGACCGGATCGATGTCCCCCCACAGAGTATGCGCACAACGGCGCCGGCGCCATCGTGCGCATGCGTGAGACCCGCTACAACCGACAGCGCCGGTCGAAGCGGATCTCGATCCAAAGGGGGCGAGTTGTCGATGTTGATTGACAGCTCGCCCCATTTGGAAGGCGGGCCGGGAGGGGTGGCAGCCCAAACGGGGGCGTTCCCATGGGACAGCCTACCGTTTGGGGGCGGCCCCACTGACATCACTAGTGATGTCAGTGGAGAGCTTCCGGCTCAGACAGAGCTGAAAGCTCTCCGGGGGGCTTACGACAAGGGAGACCCTACCCTAGGGTCTCGTCGTAAGCCCCGATGGTCGCGATGGTCTTGACCATCGCGACCATCACCTTAGGTGGTCGTAAGGCTGTGGGTGTTAACCCACAGCCTTACCACCGCAAAGGAGGACGTCTTGAAAATTCAAGACGTCCTTCCCTCATTCAGACCGACTGCACGCTCTGTGCGACCGGCACTGAATGAGGTCCACAGTGGAGTGTACAGAGAGGAGTACACATAGAGGGGTGCACACAGTGGAGTGTACAGAGATGAGCACACATAGAGGGATGCACACAGGAGCTTATTCAGAGGCGGCCGTACGGTCTACGACCGCACGGCTGCCTCAATGTTTTGCCAGTGCGCATGCGCACAAGGGAGCCGGCTCCCTCGTACGCATGCGTGAGACCCGCTATGACCGACAGCGCTGGTCGTAGCAGGTCTGTTTCCAAAGGGGGCGAGCTGTCGATGTTGATTGACAGCTCGCCCCGTTTGGAAGGCGGACCAGGGGGGTGGCAGCCCAAACGGAGGCGTTCCTATGGGAACGCCTGCCATTTGGGGGAGGCCCCACTGACATCACAAGTGATGTCAGTGGAGAGCTTCCGGCTCTGACAGAGCCAGAAGCTCTCCGGGGCTTACGACAAGTGAGACCCTACCCTAGGGTCTCGTGGTAAGCCCCGATGGTCGCGATGGTCTCTGACCATTGCGACCATCACCCGAGCGGTCGTTAGAGCTGTGGGTGTTAACCCACAGCCTAACGACCGCAACAGAGGCGGGCGGTCAGGATGCAAGTGGCCGCCCAGTTTCTGAGCGACCGCTTGCATCCTCCGACCACCTCTGAATGAGGCCCACAGTGTAATGTACAGAGAGGAGCACACATAGAGGGGTGCACACATTGTAGTGTACAGAGAGGAGCACACAGTGTAAAGTACAGAGAGGAGCACACATAGAGGGGTGCACACAGTGGAGTGTACAGAAAGGAGCACACATAGAGGGGTGCACACAGTGTAGTGTACGGAAAGGAGCACACATAGAGGGGTGCACACAGTGTAATGTACAGAGAGGAGCACACATAGAGGGATGCACACAGTGTAATGTACAGAGAGGAGCACACATAGAGGGATGCACACAGTGTAATGTACAGAGAGGAGCACACATAGAGGGGGTGCACACAGTGTAATGTACAGAGAGGAGCACACATAGAGGGATGCACACAGTGTAGTGTACAGAGAGGAGAACACAATGTAATGTACAGAGAGGAGCACACATAGAGGGGTGCACACAGTGGAGTGTACAGAAAGGAGCACACATAGAGGGGTGCACACAGTGTAGTGTACAGAAAGGAGCACACATAGAGGGGTGCACACAGTGTAGTGTACAGAGAGGAGCACACATAGAGGGATGCACACAGTGTAATGTACAGAGAGGAGCACACATAGAGGAGTGCACACAGTGTAATGTACAGAGAGGAGCACACATAGTGGGGTGCACACAGTGTAATGTACAGAGAGGAGCACACATAGAGGGGTGCACACAGTGTAATGTACAGAGAGGAGCACACATAGTGGGGTGCACACAGTGTAATGTACAGAGAGGAGCACACATAGTGGGGGTGCACACAGTGTAATGTACAGAGAGGAGCACACATAGAGGGGTGCACACAGTGTAATGTACAGAGAGGAGCACACATAGAGGGGTGCACACAGTGGAAGTGTACAGAAAGGAGCACATCATAGAGGGGTGCAACACAGTGTAGTGTACGGAAAGGAGCACACATAGAGGGGGTGCACACAGTGTAATGTACAGAGAGGAGCACACATAGAGGGATGCACACAGTGTAATGTAC